>PVLD010021980.1:0-30259 GCA_004027595.1 Dinomys branickii
TTTTTTTTTTTTTGTCTTTTTGAGACAGGGTCTTGCTCTGCAGTTCAGGCTCACCTTGAGCTCACTTTGTAGCCCAGGCTGGTCTCAAACTTGCAACAATTCTCCTGCCTCAGCCTCCCAAGTGCTGGGATAATAGGCGTGTGCCCCCACACCAGGAAGTATCCAGCTTATGAAAAGTGAAAATCAACCTTCCTCACCCCCTCAACACTGAAAGGCCACTGTGTCCCTAGACTTTCTCTTCTCATTGGTTTTATTTTCCTTCAAAACATTTTGTGGCTGCCTCTTATCGCTTAGGTCCAAGACAAATCACATCTCTGGTTACCCAAGGCCGGATCCCAGAGGCTCACCTGTCCTCCCTACCTTGCCCAGAATCCTGCTTTCATACAGACAATGTGGGAAAAAGACCTTTTTATCAAGACCCAGAACAAGCACAGACTTATGCTTCCCTTAATCTCAGATGTCTTTGTAAAAATGACAGTCACAGAATGCCAAGCCACAGCGTTGCAGACATTAATAAAGACAAAAACATACTTTCCTAAGACTACTTACAAGGACCAGTTTACCAGATTCCCCACAATCAGCAGCACCATTCTATCCTAGGAAAAAGGAAAGAAAACACCAAATAAGGGACTTATACACCACTTTTCTTTTAAACCTACTGTAGGAAAAGCATCAACCAAAGGAAAATGCTTGTTGAAAGACGTATTCCGTGGTTTTAAAAGAGCCTTGCTGTGCTCCGACGCAAGTCCTCTACAAGGGCCGAACAGCGAGGCCTCTGACTGAACACAGACACAACTGGGTCCTTGTAAACAGAAGTGGCCAGCGAAGCAGAGTTGGCTGTTTTCCCTTAGGTTTAGTGGATCTGGGCGGCACACCCACTTCTTGGCGGGAGACTGGTGGCGTGCGCTGATTATCTAATAGTTAGAATTCTGCCACCAGGCAATTGAGGACTGTTTCTCTGGTTTGCGTTCCGTGGTTGCCTCCGCTGCAACTGTCAGGACCAACTGTGGGAGTCAGTTCTGCACTCATTCCTCTGGCTCCAAGAAGGCCCTGCACCTCCCAAGCTCTTGGTCTCTGCAACGCACGGTCTGGACACCAAAGTTACTAAATACGGGAGAAAATGCAGAGGATCGGTCCATCTGAAAGGGCAGTTCTCTGGTAGAGATTTATTCACAATCTGTTTCTGCTCCTTTGCATACTCTTAATACTTTCAAGTGTTATTTAATGACACTTTAATTTTCACAGCTGCTTTTTCACTATTTAAAAATGATGATTTTTCTCTCTTTTTTTGTACTGGGAATAGAACTCAGGACCTTGCACTTGCCAGGCAGCTCCTTTTGCTCCCCGGCCCCCCAAAATGATGATTTTCTGTTTTGCAGGGGTCCATCTAATTTGGAGGAAATATCTTCATTTAAAATACAAACATTAATCACCTACTAGAATGGTCTAAATCCCAAACACCGACACCACCAGAACTCTGGTGCAGACATGGGGCAACAGAAACTCCCATTCATTGCTCCTGTGACTGCAAAGCACCACTGCCCTTTGGAAGAGAGTTTGGCGGCTTCCTAGGAAACAAGAGGCATGCACACCATGCGATCTAGCAGTTGCTGTCCTTGGTAGTTACTCAAAAGAGTTGAAAAATTATGTATAAAAGCCTGCACACGGTTGCTACAGCAGCTTTCCTCATAATTACCAAAACTTGGAAGCAACAAGGATGCCCTTCAGCAGGTGAACGGATAAATAAACCATGGCACCTGTAGAAGACAGGCTATGTTTCAGCACTGAAATGAGCTACAAAGTCATGAAAAGCCATGGAGGACCTTATGTACACATGACTAAGTGCAAAAAGCCAGCGTGAAAGGTGACACACGATATGATCCCAATTACATGACATTCTGGAAAAGACAAAACTATGGAAACAATAAACAATTAGAGCTTGGCTGGGGTCTGTATAATATTTCAACAGCAAATATAGGACACCATATATTTGTCAAAACTCGTAAAATATATACTACAAGAGTGAGGCCTCGTGTAAACGATGCTTTGAGTGATGATGTGTCGATGCTGCTTCGCTGATTGCAATCCATGCACCATTCTGGTGGGAATGGGAAATTTCTGTACTGTTTATGCAATTTTGCTGAACAGATGAACCTAAAACTGCTCTAAGGATCCATTAATGTAACAGCAACAACAATAAGCAATCAAAACATTAAATGGTTTTGAGTTCGCACCCAAGGCATACATAATTCTGAAAATATACATGCTGATAGGTTTTTAAATTCTCAAATGAGTAAAACTTTTCAGCCTCAGTTCCCTGAAGATTTTAGTGCCTGTAGGCCTAAACTCTGGAGCACTAAAAAATATCACATTCCTTTATGTAAAAGTCTTTCTGATTAGAAAAGACAAGCAGGTGCTTGGTGGCTCCTTTGTGCCAGGCCTAACTGTATCGCTGGACCTGAGCACAGTACCATGTAAAGGCTGCGGCAGGGAGATCAGAGTGGGTAAGTAGTCTTCCGAGGTCACCCAGCAAGCCGAGACAGGGCCGGGCTGGGGCCCGCCTATCTAGGCTCATGTAGAGATGAACAATTTGCTAAAAACTGGATGGGGGGGTACCTTTAAAGTATATTTCAACCATTAAGAAATAATCGCAGTTTAAAATTTTTTCTCAGTATAAAAATTAAATAACATAGAAATATATAATGTTGAAAGCATAAATTACTAATGAAGTGATTACAGTGAACACATGTTCCAGTTTGCTTGGGACAGTTCTGGTTTATACCTGCTGTTCTGGTACAAATATTAATAGAATGCCCTTTCGTGCTTAAAAGGGTACCTCTTTGGACGAATCTTTATATGGACACTCTGCTTCTCTGCCAGAGCAGTGATATAGATATGTATTTTTTCTCTTTTTTCTTCCTCTTCTTCACAGACTGCCAAATATTTCATTAAAGAACTGGGACCATCTAGGCTTGTCTTTATGAAAAAGAGGAAGTAACATGTTTCTTCTTCTACCAACTGGATCCCAGCCACTCTTGGCCATCTGTCCCTTTTGATTTTTGGGGCTTTGACTGCCCTAAGCCTATCCCTCCTGCAGCTCCCCATCTCTCTGGGAGAAAGCCAAGGCACACAGGTGCACGCACGTACCATGTAGAGAGGTCGGCTGCACTGCTGGATACAGTCCATGTAGAACACCATAGCAGCCCGCCGGAAAATCCCCAAATCTGCTGACGACATGATTGCATGATGAGAACGCTTAACCAGAGAACATACACATCTTGGGGAATAGCTCGGCCTTGAGCACTAAATTAGCTATATTAATGTCTGAGCTATATTAATGTATATAAAATGCTTTGCGCCTGATGGGTGAGCTATATACATATAGATATATATACATGCTGTAAAACATGCTGCTGCCATGGAGGAGTGCACATCAGATGGCGGAAAGGCAAGCATGTGTACATGAATACCAGGCACCCGCAAAAAACACGTGTGCCTCGCAGCCCTTATTCTGTGCCCTTTGTTTAGGGTTTACTGTTATGTTTCCCCTCAACTCACCTTAAAACCTCTGATGTCCTGAGAGGATGGGAAATCTTAACTTGTAAAAGTTTCTACCTATGGTTCTCCGTGTGATTATGACTTTGTAAGAACTGAACCAAGGGAGCCAGGGCTGTAGCGGGCATGTCCAGCAAGCCTCTCTCTGGGTACATTAGTCAAAGGAACGTAAGTGAAAATGGGGAGGAAAAGCCAGGAAAGCTTTTTAAAAATGCAATCATGCAAAAGGAAGGTATGGAACGCAATGCGCGTGCATGTGCTGTTATATGAACAGAGTCAAGTTCAAGGTCAAAGCGCTGTCCTTCAGTGAGCTATCCACACCACTGACATCAAATGCATGGGTGGATCTGCCCACAGCGGGCATTCAGAGTGTGGGCCCCGGCCGTGTTGGGAACGCTGCCCCTCTTCTGGGCCGCTCCACAGTGAATTCAGCTGGGGGAGAGGGGCGTGCTCATGTGACAGCCCAGAGGGAGCACTGGGACGTCTGGAGCCTCTGCTGTCTTCCTTGACCCACCCAGCCTGAAAGAGGGTCCCCAGGGGCAGACAGGCAGGTAGCCGTGAGGAGGGAGCAATCCTCGGGAAGGGTGGTGGGCCATTACCTGTGTCAGACACATCTGCATCAGCGGGAGCAGAAGAAATTAGAGAGAGAAATGATTTAGAAGAAGAAAGCTAAGCAGGCAAACAGCTGGGCATCTCACTTTTCCCTCAGAATGGTAACTATATTATCATTTTCCAGTTATAAGTGTTTGCTCATCACAGAATCTTTCTGCCTGTTTCTAACATCTGGAAGTTTACTCTTCAAAGAGTAAGTTGAGATTTTTTTTTCTCTTTTCCTGTCTGCTTTTGCCATTTATACCCCATCCTCTCTCAGGGCGATGTCTCAGGTCCTATTCTAGGGCTCTGGGACCAAGGGGCACAGCAGTGATCTGGGCATATGCAGCACTTCCTAGTTCAGAAATGAACACTCTATCTCATCCGTGCTGCCTTCCTGCATCTACATGTGTCCTCTTGTAGAGCCCAGAAGTCAGGCAGAAAGAAGCAAGTGATGAGAAGCAGAAGCGGTGTACAAAGCAGGAAGAGAGGCTGCAGTCAGCTGACCACTGTCCATCTTCCTTCCTTTGGACTAACTTAAAACAGTCATTGTCACAATCAAAGAACAAATTTTCCTGACTCCGGTAAGTCTGGGACCACCTGGAGAAGACTCCCTGTGTGTAGAACTTGAAAAAAAAATGTATGTATGTATATATGTATATATATATATATATATTAAATTTTTTTTCTTTTTGAGACAGGGTTTCACTATGCAGTTCAGCCTGGCCTTGAGCTCACTTTGTAGCCCAGGCTGGCCTTGAACTGGCAACAATCCTCCTGTCTCAGCTTCCTGAGCGCTGGGATTACAGGCGTGCACCACTACTCTGGCAACTTGAACATAGTTGAACTCTATGCGAGCCATCTTCCAGAGGCTCTTTCCATTTGCCCTGTGTCGCTGTCCTGCACCCTGTGGGAGAGGTCGACAACACCAGTGGGCTCCTTTATTGTCCCTGGATATGGAGAACGGAACCCCGGCAGGACACGTCAGGGACAGAGGAAGGAGAGTGAGCGCGGAGTCGCTGGATGCTGCGGCTGTGGGCTGGTCTGAGGCAGGGCATGTCTCAGGCAAAGGCCTCCGCCCCTTTCAGTGGTTTCTTTCCATGCTACATTTTGGCAGCCACGTCCTCCTTTGGGTTCGAGGATGGTGAAGGCTTCATTGCTGTCTACCCACCCACATCTCATGAAGGGTTCTTCTGTGCATAAACTCTCTTTGCTTATGAAATCTTTATCCTGTTGGGACCTTCATAAAGTATTGCATGGCCATAACATAAGATGCCGAACCCTTTCTCATGTGAAAGTGCAGGGCCAGAGGGGAGAAGAGCAGCTTCGTTCTGTGTGTGTCCAACCGCGCTCACTTTTCCTTTTTTTTTTTTATTTTTAGTGAAGAGGAATTGTCTTGAGTCACATATAAGATATATATTTAATATATATATGTGACAAAACTTCTTTTAAAAATATTTTATTACTATATTTGAAAAAAAGATCCAGAAAAGGTGGACTGTAGGTTGGACATCCTTGTAAGGGACCAAGAATTCTAAATTGAACCTAAGCATTCTAGGTTGTAATGAAGATATATTTATCTCCTTCCTTCCTTCCTTCCTTCCTTCCTTCCTTCCTTCCTTTCTTTCTTTCTTTTTTCTTTCTTTTTCTTTCTTTCCTTTCTTTTCCTTCCTTCCTTCCTTCCTTCCTTCCTTTCTTTCTTTCTTTTTTCTTTCTTTTTCTTTCTTTCCTTTCTTTTCCTTCCTTCCTTCCTTCCTTCCTTCCTTCCTTCCTTCCTTCCTTCTTTCCTTCCTTCCCCATACTTAATAGATTTTAGTCTGCTTTATAACTTTGAAATTTTCATATATATGGCATATAGGCTTTTATTTGCATTCTTTCTGGGGCCCTGGAAATACTGTAGGTAGGGCCTCGTTCATATATCATTATTTGTGTTGAAATGTATAAAAGAATATTTAAGTCTGACTTCCCGGACCTTAATGTGATTTTCAAAATTTAAATGTTCTAAAACCACTTGAACTTCCTCCGATGTATGATGAGCACCATCTGCTTTCTGCAGAACACACATTACTCTCTGGTTGGTCCACACTGGCTGAGAGAGGGAAGCAGGTGTCCTGCTGCTGAGATGACAAGGTGGTCTCAGAAAGCTCTGGCCCTACAACCTAGGAATAACATAGGACACATTCTTGACAACCGCTTAGCATCTTAAGGAGATGCTCCTTTTCAAAAGCTGCACATGAAAACATGCTCCTCCAAGTGAGACGAGTGCTGTGACAAGTGTCTCCTGCAGTTGTGCATGCAAAGTTTGGTGGCAGCTGGGAGCACTGAGATTGAATTTACCAGGTAAAAGTTGAACCAGTGCTAAGGGCTTATTGCAATTCTATAAGGGAGAGGAAACTCTAGGAGGTGATTAAAGAGGACACAGATTTCAGGGCCTGCATTCATGGCAGCCAGTAACACTTTCATTTAGGAGGTGTGAAGGCAGCACCTCCTTTCTCAGGTGTTTGCAGAAGGTAAGAGACGACTCACCTATCTTGAAACGACCCATGTAGTAGATCTGGGTGCTGAGGGCCAAGGAGGCCAGAATATGGACTGCAGAGAAGATGACCCAGAACCATACATCGTTTTTCCCAAACACCTAAAAGTAGAGAGAGAGGTCACCTTGACCTGGGGTTTTACCAGAGAGCTTGCCAAAACCACTGCCTCATTTGCACACATAAGGAGTGAAACAGCCATGTGTGCATTTGGTTCACCCTGCCCATTCCCGGCTGTCACAGTGATCTTACTAACACTGAGCAGGAAAAGAATGGCCACTTGGCTAAATGAAAGCAGGAAAGAGAAGAAATAGGGAAGGCAGCAAGCCACAGGGATGAAGTGGCCATAGGGTTAAAGTTGGGGCTAACATTCTTCAAATAACTGGACACTGCCAGGTGTGGTGGCACATGCGTGTGAGCCTAGCAGCACTCTGGGAGGCTGAGGCAGGAGGCTCGCAAGTTTGAGCCCAGCTTGGTCAAATTAGTGAGACCCTAGCTTAAAATAAAAGTAGAGTAGCGCTATAGGTCAGTTCAAAGGTACCGAGTTCAATCTCCAGTACTGCAAAAAAAAGTAAAGCAAATAAACTCCCCAACCCCCAAACAACTGAACAAACAAACAAACAAAAAGTTGGAGATGAGCATCACCTTTTGCCCTCACACTTTAAAAAGTGGTTCTTGTTCTTTCAAGCTGGTCTCTCCAATCAGCTTGGATATCTGTACTGTAACCTCACCTGTGTCAGGCCACAGCTTGGTACAACAACTTTCCAGGAGGGGTTTTACAGTTACCTATTACATTAGTAGACATCATCAGCTAAGTAAGGAAGGAAGAGTGTGTGACCCACAATGGACCCATGGTGACAGTGGGTCACGGGGCAAAGGTGACGGCTCATCCATTTCCGTGCGCCTGAGGTCCAGAAAACAACGAACCAACAGCAAAAAGTTTCCCAGGAGGGCATTTTCAGGAGCCAGGTTGAAAGACTGCAAGGAACGCACCACTCCAAGGACGGTGAACATGATGACCACAGCGAAGGAAGCATAGGCTGAGTAGGCGCTGGCATTGATGTCCGGGTGCCGGGTCTGATAGAGCTTCAGCATGCAGAGGCCCGCGATCATGTACATGAAGGAAGTGTCTGAGAATTGTGGAAATGCAAAGCAAAGCAATAATGTAATGCCCCGTGTTATCCAAAAACTCAGCAAGACATCCGAATGTCTGGTCATAATAAAAGTCCACAATGTGAGAGAAATGGAAACCCTCACACAACGAGTGGTAGTAGGAATTAACACTCTACACAGAAATTTTTAGTTTTTGGCAACATGGAAAATACACACACCAGGTGATTTGAAAATTCTGCTTTAGGCTGGGTATGGTGTGCAGGCCTGTAATCCCAGCATTTGGGAAACTGAGGCAGGAGGATCATTGCAAGTTTGAGACCAACCTGGGCTACAAAGTGAACTAAAGGCCAGCCTGAACTGTATGTGAGATCCTGTTTCAAAAAGATTAACAAAAAAAAAGGAAAGAAAATTCTGCTTCTAGGTTTGTCTTTCACATTTGTATAAGAATATATATATTCTGGTTAGGATTACAGGAATATATATATATATATATATATATATATATATATATATTCTTGTACAAATGTGAAAGACATTCCACATTTCACATTATATATATATGGATGGAGAAAGCATATATATATATATGTGCATTCATTGCAGTATTGTGTGTGCTATTAGTAACAGTGAAATGTTATACAATGGAGGGAGTTGATAAATATTTTGTGACAGAATATGACAATCTTTAAAAATGAATGAACTCCATGCTCTTGATTCAGTTCTGATAAGTCTTGAAAACACTTTTAAATGAGAAAAGTTTCAGAACACAATGTGATAAATTAATATTAATTCTTTACTAAAAATCTAGTAAAATATATATAAACTAGAAGGATAAATGTAAAACTGATCATTGTTGTTTCAGGGAGTTAAATTTGGGAAATAGTTTGAAATAGTTTCAGAATGGTTCAACTTTACCATCCTGTTTTATTTCTTAAAAAGCAGGTCTAAGGCAAATATTTAGAAGTGAGGACATTTCTTCATTCTGAGTGATGAATGATAATGCTCTTGGTAGTTTTATCTATTAAAAATGTTTTCTAAGTTTTAAAGATTAAATGTGACAGAATTTCTGGGGTATCCCAACAGCCAGAGGCCAGAAAACAAACATAACAAGTGGCAATGCATAAAAAATCTTCCACAGGGCCTGGTGGCACACTCCTGTAATCCCAGCCAGTGGGAGGCTGAAGCAGGAGGATCCCCTCCAATTCAAGGCCAGCCTGGGTCATATAGTGAGTTCAGGGACAGCCTGAACTACATAGAGAGACCCTGTCTCGAAACTAAACTAAGCCAAACCAATCAAACCAAATCAAACCAAACCAAATCAAACCAAACCAAACCCCAAATCCCCTAACCAAGCAACTAACTAACTAACTAACTCTTTATCCTTGAATGTACAGGACAATTGTTTAACAGCTCTATTTGTCCCTTCTTCCTCTTAACAACATCTCAATACTGACTCCATGTCTATGGATTTTTCAGTTTGGCAGTGAGCACCATCCCAGACTCTCGGCTTCAGGAAAGCTATCCCTGCCATCCCTGCTCCAGAGATGATGCCACTGGTTGAAGAGTAATCCTGCTAGGGCAAGTGAGCCTCCACTTTTCTGTAACTCCATTTTAAGAGAAGTCACTTAAATTAAGTTCACTTAAACTGTGAATGAACTCACTCCTCACTCCCTCCCCCCAATTAGTCATAAAACTCACTGAAGAAAAAATAAAAGAAGTGGGTTCCGTGGCAACTCACTTTTGGTTCCCCTGCTGTCTCTGAGAAGCTATCTTTCAATGAATGTTTCCTTTTCTTAAAAAAACTCAAAATACTCACTGAAATAAACAGAGCTATAAAATAGGAACTGAACAAACAGAACAAACTGGGCAGTGGGCTAAATGTTAAACCACAATGTACACCTTAGGTTTTCCTGACCAGCACGTGATCAGCCACTTCTGGGAAATGTAAACTTTGTTATAGTTCTGTCACATTCTTGTTAAACTCCTGACAATGAGCTCATGTGGTTGTATGCTTACTATGGAAACCCAAAAAGGTATTTAAACAGGAGGCAGACCCCAGACTGGGGCAGACATCTTCCCTGGCTCCTTGTTGGAGACTGTCTGTCAGCTGGCTCTTCTTGGTTTCGGTCTCTTGTGAGTGCCTGTCCCGTGGAATCCCTCCATAACAATCCTACCTCCTCTGCTGATTGGCGTAGCAAGAAATGAGTCCTCAGAATGACTGTGGAATGTGTTTATCGCGGTTTACGCTATTGTTAGAGGAGGGGACAATATCTGGAGTTTCTTAAAAAGAAGTTTCCTTGCTATTCCGTGAAGGATCCTGGAAGCCATCTTGAAACATCCTTTGGAATAGGAGGATGGCCATATGAAGCCAGGGCCTATGATAACTACTTTTGCCACCACAGGGGAAGTCAGCCTTGGGATAAAACCAACACACAGGCTGAGTACAACAAACGGGGTCACACAGAAAAATGGAGTGGCCACCACTACATAAATCAGCCACAGCCCTTTCTATCTCCAGACTTTCTTTCTTTCTTTTTTTTTTTTTTTTTATCTTTTTGAGACTGGGTCTCACTATGCAGTTTAGGCTGGCCTTAAGCTCACTTTGTAGCTCAAGCTGGTCTTGAACTCGCAACGATCCTCCTGCCTCAGCCTCCCGAGTGCTGGGATTATAGGCATGCACCACCATGCCCGGCTATCTTCAGACTTTCAGACAGTGAGCCATAGATGTCCTTATTATTCAAGCCAATCTAAATTAGATTTTCTGTTACTTTGACCCCCGGACAGTCTAACTGCTCAAGCAGACCCAATGACACCAAGAGGCTTTTCCAGAAGTCTGCCTGGCTTCCTGCTTCCTGTTTAGCCCACAGCTTGCTTTTAGATCTCACTGTGGGATTATCAGGCAGCATTGAGTGTTTTCTAGTATGAAAGGTGGTCAGGAGGAAGAGAGGTAGAAAGTGTGGAAAACATGCTCTGTGGTAAGATCTTCTCACATCTCTTAGTTCACACAAATGCCTGTGATTTCTTCCAAGTATGAGCTTGGTGCTTTTGGAAATGTCCCAGGATAAGACTCCTATAACTTACATCTGTGTAGCTGCTATAAATTCTAATTACCAAATTGGAAATTGGAGTAATTAGGGCAGACATGGTAACAAGCGCTCAGCACTCCTTCCATCATCAGGGCGATGCCCATAGCATAGAAGAGACCGAAGTGCTTGGGGATCCCGTACTCCTGAAAAAAGACAAAGGGGTGGGGTCACTAGAAAAACATTTGTAACATATTCCCAGGACCTAGAAGCCCATGCGTCTGGCCTCAGGTGGCTCATCACCCATAATCTAGCATCACGTCATCAAGCCACCATACCCCTCCCCGACAGACCCTGTGGGAATCGTGGTCCTTTCCAGCTCCTGCCTTTGATTTGCCCATGGTCTCCTCACCATAGCGAAGATGTCCTTGGCTTCCAGGGCTCTCCGATGGAGGATGTCTCGACGCAAGACGATCAGCAGGAAGAGGAAGCCCAGAAGCACATGGCCCAGGTTACTGAGAATATTGTTGAAGGCACTAGAGATGTGCATGAGAAGCCACGAGGAAGCAAGTGGATTCAGAGAACGAACAAACACACAGATGCAGGCGTGAGTTCAGGGTTGAGAAGTCATCAGAAATCCTCCTCCACCTGAGCCCTTCATTTTGGGGTGCTTACTTAGCTCATGCCCGTATGTCTCTCTCCTCTCTGCCGTGCATCCCTAACACCTGCACCATCTTCCCTTGTCCTGATGGCACTGACACAGAATGAGTCCTGGGAAAGGGAGCTGCTCTACCACGAAAGCAGATTCTCCTAGGGGGACCCACATTATCTACCAACCTTCAGCTCTCGAATTGGGAATTGGGAATTTCAGGATAAATGTTGGCCCATCTCAGCTAGCAGCTTCATTTCAGGAAACCAAAGCTGTTTCCGCTTCAGAGCAAGAAGCCAGGGGCCCAACTCCCAGGCAAATGCTCTTTCTACTTCACCCAGTTCTGGCGGCTGGAGGACAGCCAGGAAGCTGCAGAGCTGGGGTCGGGTCCTGACAACAATAAAAGCTGAGGGGCTTTCAGCAAGTCCTTACCTGTGTAACCCTCTACATCTGACAATGGAGGTAAAAAGAATCCATCTCATCAGGTTGTTTAACAGATTGAATGAGACGACAGGCTGCCAGCTCAAGCCCATGGACACATGTCAGCACAGTGAGGGGCCGGCTGTTTTCAGAAACATCACCGACTACTTCTCAGCCAGGGCCCTTAGGAACATTGTCTATGGCCCTCACACAGGAATGGAAGGACCATATCTGGTCTCGACCTTAGGGCTATATTCCTCTTTACTCTGACTAGGGTAGTATTCCACAGCTGTCTTTAAAAGCTTAAATCACAGTAGATGCAAAGGAATCCTTAAATGTCTCACGAGCAATCGGAGGACTGCATTTACCTTAGGACCCCCAGGGGGTGCGCACAGAGGAAGTTGTAGTAACAGATGTCCTGGTTGCCAGTGACATTTACCACCTATGGAATCAAGTGGGAGAAGAGGAAATGTGTTTTTTCTCCATCCTTCAAACTCCATCTGAATTCACAAGGAGCAGACAGTGAATCCCCATCAGCGATTTGCAATGTAACAGGGGCACCTCCTAGGCAGGGGCAGGCTATGGTCTGTCACTTTACACAGCGCAGGCCTATTCCCTATTAATGCCACCATCTTGCTTTGAATGGAAATAGTCCATGTGCCCCATTAGGGGGCCTCAAGATGGGATTCAATGGAATATGAGTTGTTTGTCATCATACAAGGACTATGACAGGATGCTGACATTGGGACCTGCCTTTTAAGCCTACGTTGCTATGTCTTGTTCTCCAGATGCACTCTGGGGGGATGTGGAGCTGCTGCATCCTGTGGATGGGATGATAACCCTGAGCAGGTAGACATGAAGAGCTACGTATTTAGCTTTCTGTATCTACGACCATCTCTACAAGAACCTGCTCAAACTGCAGTACAGCTGTGTCTTCCAACTTTGGGAACTTAAAGTATGCAGAAAATATTTAAATTATAAATAGCGGTGTTCAAAGTCCTTGTCTCCATGAGGGAACATGTATGGGATGGATTAAATATTATTAGAACATCAGCCCTCATGCTTAGCTGCGTGTTGGAATTAGTGGGCGGTTTGAATAGTACTGACGCCTGGTTCCACTCAAAGACCCTAATCTTGGTGTGGGGTGCACCAAACGCCCAACCGGGAGTTTTAGAATGAGTGTCCCAGGTGATTCAATGTACAGCAAAGTTGGAGAGCCACTGAAGGTAAAAATACCTTCAGACTTGTGCCATTCTAAATGGGCTTCTCATGTACCATACATTCTGAAGAATTTAAACAGAGAGAGATCGAGGGTTCTGTGGAGGAGCGGTGGGGATTCTCAAGCTGTTTTTATGCTGCCTCTGATTTTAATTTTTTTTGTATTTTATATTTTATATTTTCTTTTTGTTTTAATGTGTTGTTAGTTTCATGAAGCTATTTCTTTTGTTTTTAACAATTTCAACAATTTTTATACACATGATGGGCAGAAAGTGATATTTTAAAAATCAAAAGCAAGTGTATGTTAAAAAAATCAAAAGGGACGAGGATATTTGGCAAGTGGGTTAACTCATTGAGAGTATTCCTAGCAAGAATACCTGTAAGCCTATTTGATTTTCTCCTAGAAATAAATATACAGATACATACATAAAAACTACTGTAGTGAAATCTTTTCCGGACTGACATGTACTTCACCTGAGACAGTTTCCTAAATGTTGACAACATAAAAAGCCAGTGGCTAGCTTCTCGGCAGTGAGCTGCAGTCTGATCTGCTCTCATAGAGAATTGTGCGGCCACCTTCACAGAACAGGACTTCTGGGAGGAGTCTATTGTCACCGGTAAGTCCCCTTACCCACCCTACCTTGTGCCCTAAAGATTTATACCCTTAAATTACACTCTCAAATCATTCATGAAACTATTTTTGATTGTATAAAAAACGTTTAACCTCATTGAAAAAGCACAAGCTAACTGAGACCTCAGATTTCTTTGCTTTGGTCTGGTACTTTCCTCACTATACCATGAGGATGAGACAGCTCAGACTGGTAACTAACGGATGAGTTTGACACACACTATGACTGAATGAGTGCAGGAAAAGATTTTCAGGCCGGTAGACAAACAATATAAGAAGTGTCAGGTCCCCTTGTGATCAAACAATGAGGGAAGAGATTGATGGGTCCGTTAAGAGTGAACACTTGGAACTCACATGGAAAATTAATTCTTTTTTTTTTTTTTGAGATAGGATTTGTTATGCAGTTCAGGCTGACCTTGAACTCATTGGAACTCACGGTAATCCTCCTGCCTCAGCCTCCCAAGTGCTGGGATTACAGGTACACATGACCACACTAAGTGGGAATGAATGCATCTCAAGTTGTACTTTTCTCCCTGAAGGGTGGGAGCTGGGATCCTGAGCTGAGGGTGGCACTTACTGTCTGGTAGGTGATGACCAGCTGGATCACAGGCAGGGCATAAAACACAGCAATGGTGATGATGTTCCTATGCAAACATGAAGAACCAGAAATATTTATTTCCCAATTAACAGAGCAATTTTTGCTTCGCTTTTCTTTTTTTTTTTGGTATCGGGAATCAAACTCAGGACCTTGTGCTTGCTAGGCAGGCACTTGTGCCACTGAGCTGTATCCCCAGCCCCTAATTTATTTAAAGGAACTATGGTGCTACTGGTCATCTACTTACCAAAAATAAATCTTATATTTTTTGCTGACAATTCTACGGTCCTTCCTGGACAGATCTGACAGGTAAAGGAACATCTGGAATGTCAAATAAAAAGAGAATGCAAAATCTCACTTGGCTTTTCTCGCGTAAGACACAAAGGAAAGCTTTACAAATCTTAAGCCCTCCTCAGAGATCACAATTATTCAGTCAGACTTTTCATTTTCTTTTTCCCAAGGTACCTTAATAAAAAATCTTAATATTTTCCTTTGATTATTGATGATTGGCTGATGTGGGAACCTGGTAGGAGACTTGAATGCTTCTTATATCTCATGTATTGATTTACCAGCTTTCTGAGCTATTAACTGTGTGGTTCTCGGATTACTGAAGGTTGGAACTGTGCAATGTATCTTCATATCTTTTACTGGAATGCACACAATGTAATAAATACAGGCCATAAAGAAATGAGCTTTACCCCCAGAGATAACTGTACAGAAACTGGGGGCTCTTACAAATACACTCCTTCAGTGAGTCTTTTCTTTCACCTGGTTAGGTCCCCTCCATCTTTTTTTGCCCATATTCGTCTGTTTCAGATTCTGAGAGTGTTTATATTGTTTTGTTATCTTAATTTCTCACTTTTTTCCTCAGATAAAAGGCACTAAGGAACAGAGTATTGCCTTTAGTCTGTGGGTTGTTTTGTCTAAGCTCACTGGGAAATTTGACCCCTCTGAAAGGAAAAATAGAAAAAAAACTAAGGTACAGGTAAAGTTCATTTTACTGTCAGACTTTCTGCCTTCTTAATCAGTGTGGCTGTGCAGAGGGAGCTACCTTGGTTCGGACGACATTTTTGTCACTCTCAATATCTGGCATGGTGTCAAAGTCACTCTCCTCCACAGAGCTGTCTGTGTCTGACTGGCACGGCTGCCCACCGTCAGAGGACATCTGCCTTCCAGCGCTAGAGCTTGACTCATCTGGAAGAGAGAAGTCATCCGCTTTTAAAAGCCAATAACACTCCATGGAGCCCATTCCCCTGCAAAAAGCATGGTGCTGACTCACTCTAGAAAATGCCGCTTCAGTCCAAGCTAAGCCCTTACACGAGACATGCGTTCTCTCTCTCATACCCTCTCACTGGACTTCCATTTTTCCCTCCTCTCCTATTTCTACAGTTAACTTGTTTATCTTCGAATACATATTAGACTCTATGGCCATCTGCTCTGTTAAATATTTGGATACAAAAATAGCATTGCACTTATATTTCATGTCTCATATTGTAAAATACGAACACAAATATACAAATATACACATGCACATAGTGATGTATAGCATCTATCACATATATGTGTAAGCACACACATACTCAGCTATACATTTCTCATGGATAAAGTATTTATACACAGAAACCTCTCACATGCCATAGCTATGATTATATAATGAAAACAGCACTCTCAGGAAGAAGGACTCTTCTGTCCCCATGAATGTTTCCCAGAGCAGATGGGATTTGTGCAGCTTGAGCATATGAGCTGAGCCTATCTTCTGCTTTATTTCATCTGCTCAGATGGTTTTCAAAAATCCTGTTCTTAGAGAACTAAAAATAAGCAGCCCACACTGAGCCCACATGCTCAAAGATATAGGAGTCCAGGAATACAGGACTCCCGGTCCTTCCGTAATGATGTTTTGAGGAGCACCATTCACAGGCCCAAAGGATCATGGGAGGAGCAAGGCAGCTCAATGCACTCCCACCCTAACAGGGCTGGTATAGGGACTCTGTTCTTAATGAACACTGGGTTTCCATGTGGATGACTGGGTGGCAGTGAGCAGGCTCAATTGTGCAGTTAGCCAAAAAGGACTGTTAGGCGATAGCCATGTTCACCTGCAGCACTGCCTCAGTCTTCTGACGCCCTCACTCCACAGAAACCTGAGAATGAAACGACTGGTCAGTGGGTGTCAGGCTCCCTGTCACACATCTTTTATGCCCTATACTCAGGCTGGGTATGAAAAAGCCCCTAGAGGATCTTGGGAGTGGCCATTGTACGGAATTCTGCTCAAATGTGCATAACAGATCAAGAAACAGAACAGCAGAAAGTTAGAGAGGAAAAGAATTTTCCAGGTTACCCAACCAATTCATCTTATAAATGAAAGATATAGGGACTGGGGAAATAGCTCAGTGGTGCAGCATCTGCCTGATAAGCCTGAGGTCTGGAGTTTGATTCCCAGTACCCATAAAAATAAGCAAACAAACAAACAAACAAATAAAATAAATAGAGACAAGTTCAGCAGGTGATTGGCTTGTCCCTCCTCACGGTTTTGAGTGGCTGGAAGGCCCTTTGAATGCTAATCTCCGGAGAATAAAGAAAGGGTTCCACCAACAGACTCTGTAGAAAATACCTATTGCCCCATAATTGCTGCCTTCAGGTGTGCTGGCCGCAATGGGATGGGACACTGCCATATTTCCAGAACCTGTGAAAAAAAACCATAGTCAAACATTTAATGTCTAGCTGCTAAAACAAAACAACACAGCTCTAACCAGCTCAAAGCATCAGGCCACAGTATTTGAAATTTGATTTTCTTCTTACCCTAATATAGGAGGCACCAAATCTAGCCTGCTACTTGTTTTTCTACAGCCCTTAAACCAAGATTTTAAAAGTTTGGGGGAAAAAAAACTAAAAAGAAGAATATTTCATGGCAGGTAAAAATTATATGTGATTCAAACTGAAACACAACCATACTTATTTGGGTACAAATATGGCTGCTTTTGTGCTAAAATGGCACAGCCAAAGTAGTTGTGACTTAGGCTATATGGCCCAAAGAACCTCACATAATTACTATTTAACTCTTTACAGAAAAATATGAGCTGATTCCTGCCTGATGGTATTGCAGAGTCACAAGAATAAAGGAGCCTGGGTCTGGAATTACTGTGGAGGTCACCACTGAACACAAACATCAGAAATAAACTTCTATTATTAAGCCATAGTAATTTGGGGGTTTATTTTTTATACCACGTAGCAGTACCCTAACTAAGGCAGGAAGCCCAGGTAAGGAGGAAGATACTGAACTCACAGGAGCAATGAATGATCTTGACCTGAACTAAGGCTACGGAGGAAGCTGAGTTATTCTGAGGGATATCTAGGCATGTCTATTGTCAGCTGGTTGACAATAGAGGATTGTAAGCTGGTTGACAGGCAGGAGGACTGCAAGTTCACACTCAACTTGGGCAGTGTAGGAACTTAGCAAGACCCTGTCTCACACTTAAAAAAAAAATAATAAAGGACTGTGGATATAGCTCAGTGTAAAGGTCCTGGGTTTAATCCCCAGAAATTAAAGAAAGAAGAAAAAATACTCCTTCAACATTTCCAGTGATGTACAGTATGCTCAGTAGCAGGAAGACGGAACTTATGGTTTGAGAGTCTACAGGTGTCTCTGAAGCCACACCGCTACAGGCATCAGAGAAAAATATTTCCCAGACTTCTTAACGGCTATCTGGAAGACACACAGTGTATCACATTAAGTTTCTGAGAATCACGTCCATTTCTGAGTGTATCGCATCAATTTCTGAGAATAAGCCAAACTGAACACAAACTGAGCAGCAGAAACCACAAATATGCAGACATCCAGGCAGTTTCTTTGACTGACTTCATGCCACAATATTTGCAAGAGCCATGCTCATCTGTGGATTTTCATGAGGACATTTCTTCATTGCCTCCTAACATCTGCCAAGGATATGGATGTTGTAAGACAAGAGGAATATCAACAAATTCCTCATCCTGAGAGGTAAGATTGCTGGTGTCATATGACAGCAAGAGTCTGTGAGTTAACTGGCTACTTCCTTCTCTCTGTCTCTTGTCTCTCTGTGTACGACTCCACCCTACCACCCCTCTGAGGGTGGAACCCAGGGCCTCCTGTGAGCTAGGCAAGCCCTCTACCACTGAGCTGTGTCCCTCGCCTGCTGTTCAGTCTCTTATACTACTACAGGCAGGTATATTTTCAGTGAAGCAACTTAACTGAGGATATTCTAAAATATCTTAACTATAAATATATTTCACTGTCTTTACTAAAAATAGAGTTCATTATAATTTACATAAAAACTACAGTGTGTAACATGTGTAAAGGAACCAAAATCCTCAAAGAAATGCCTAGTTGTCCCAGTCAACTTTCTTTATCCAGCATTTAAACTTCATTCCCACTGGGGAGCAGTTTTGCAAGCCAACTTTGTAGGCTGTATTACTGATGTCATTGTTATTATTATTATTACAATCTCTTTATGTACCCACGCACTTCCTCTGAGACGAAAAATAATTTTATGCTAAGTTACAAGCTTTGGCTGCGAATGGGACACAAATGCAATGGCTCTGGGACTGCTTTTTGTTTTTCCTTTGTGGCTTAGCCGAGTTCAGCTGGACATCAAAGCTTTGGCCTGATGCGGTGGTCTTGCGTGCGGGGCTGTTCCCAAGGCGTTAGGATGCAGACTTTGGCCTTGACAACGTGCATTCTCTGACATTGTCACCGAGCTTCCTATATGTATTATTTAGTGAAATTAGTTCCTTGACCTTCCTTGGGCCAATCCATAACTATGCAAAACGGTATCAAAATCCATCTTTTTGTCCAAGTTCAAGGCAAAGAAACAGGCTACCTTGGGATTCTTAAATGTGAAGGAGCAAATCTTTTGAGCACAGTAATGTTATGTGACAATGTTGTGCACAGTTTGATTGTGTTTTTACGTACAACAAATTTGGCCACTGTTGCCATAGAGCTTTGCTGTTGGCTAGTAATGGGCGACAAATCCAGTGGCCTTGGTCACTGCTTTCTACTCGTGACAAGTACCGCTGCCTTCACCACCACTGGTCCTGCTGCTGCCCTAATGCTTGTAGTGCGATTATTGATGCTGCTGCTACTTCTTTGATCTTTACTGAGCTTTTACTGGGTAAGACATTTCAGGATTTTTTCAAGAGTTTGATATGTTAACTTTTTAGCAACCTATGAGGTGGTATGATTTTTTTTTTATTTTAAAGATAAGGGAACAAAAACAAAATAATAAAAACAAAGACATAAAGAAAACAACATAAAAACAATAACAATGATACAGAATTTCAAAACCAGGTGAGAGGAAATTAACAATGGTTGTTATATTACATATTGTTATCTTCAAAGTTGTTACTCAAATAACTAGATATAGGCATGTAAGATTGATCAAGCAATTATACGTTAACTGTTCCTTTCAGTAAACCAATAGAAATTAGGAGTACAATTATTGTAGCTATCTTGTGTGTGTGTGTGTGTGTGTGTGTGTGTGTGTGTGTGTATTTTTCCCTTCCTTCTTTTTATCCTCTTGTCCCTCATCCCAACTGTTCTTTCCTTTTGAACAGTTTCTTTCCCTTTCATAGTATCCATTGTACCTTTCAGATTTTATCTTTGAGATTCTTATACTAGGGAGATAATATGATGTTTATACATGTGAGTCTGATTTATTTCACTTATGAGTATGGTCTCTAGTTGCATCCATTTACCTATAAAAGCGTCTAGATTATCTTTCTTTATAGCTGAGTAATAACCCATTGTATAAAAACACCACATCTTTTTTATCCATTTCTCAGCTGATGGACATTTGGATTGTTTCCAAGAGACCATTTTAAAGATGATGATAGTTCACCCATTCACTAGCATACTGGATAGTGATTCAATGTACTGCCCTCTATTAAAACTTACCTTCTTTAAAAAATATTTTTATTGTATGTGTTTAAGATGTACATGTTCTGATACACATACATGTAATGAAATAATCTCTCAGGTAAGCAAATTAACATATCCGTCAACTTCCCTGATTAGCTTTTTTGAAAATTGTAGAGACCCTAAAATCTATCCTCTTAGAAAAAAGTTAATATAGAATACAATACCATTAACTGTAATCCCCTCACTGTACATGAAATCTAGACTCCTTCATGCTATGCAGTTGAGTTTGTTCCCTTTGACCCACATCTCCTTATCCTCATCTCCCTGCCCAGTAACCACTATTCTACTCGCTATTTCTGTTATTCAACATTAAAAAAGATTCCACATATAAGAGAGATTATGAAGTAATTTTCTTTGAGTCTCATTTACATCATTTAGCAGAATGTCCCCCAGGTTCACCCCTGGACATCTTGTCATAAACAACAGTGTCTGCTTTTATTTTGTTTTTCTATTTTAAAGAGAATTTAAAAACAATAAAAATGATACAGAATTTCAAAACAAGATGATAGGAAATTAACAATAGTTGTTCTATTGCATATTGTTATGTTCACAGCGGTTGTTCTGATTACCAGATACAGGCATGCAAAATTGATCAAACAATTAGGCATTAACTGTTCCTTTCAATAAATCAGTAGAAATTAGTATTTTAGCTATCTTGTGTATGTGTATATTTTCTTTTTCTTTCTTTCTTTCTTTCTTTCTTTCTTTCTTTTTCTTTCTTTCTTTCTTTCTTTCTCTTTCTCTTTCTTTTTCTTTCTCTCTTTCTTTCTTCCTCTCTCTCTCTCCCTCCCTCCCTCCTTCCCCCTCTTTCTCTCTCTCTCTCTTTCCTCTTTCTTTCTCTCCTTTCCCCAATCCCAGTTGTTCCTCCCTTTGGAGCAGTTTCTTTCCCTTTCACAATATCTATTGTACCTTTCAGGTTAGTATCTTCGTGTAAAAGGTGACTAGTATTCCACTGTGTGTATGTGTCATGTATCTTAATAAAAAGAAAAAAACAAATTTCCTTCAAAAGTTGAATACTGGGCAGCAAATATGTCCTTTTTGTGTAGTGCCTGAAAAATCTTTCCAGGAGGTTGTAAGGGAGGTTGAGGCTCATTTGCATCTCCACTTGGATAAAGTCATATTATTAAAAAAAGAAGCACCACTTTTGCGTTGAGGTTGGATGTTTCTGCTTGTCAGTGGTACCCTGTTGGGGTGGAGCTGTCCGCTCCTGACTTTTGTCCAGTTCATTGCAGGGAGTCCCACTGTAACTCCTGTCTTGGTCTAACTCCTAGAGAATGCTGTGTTCTTTTACATTTCCCTCAATACGTTTTACATTTTTCCTTTTTCAAGTTTAAGCTTGTTTAAAGTGTACTTACATGTTTTTAAAATGTGGAAATAAAAAAGAATGATGCTAATATAAAACAACTTCAGAATTTTTCAGCCTTCTGGTGCTCCTGAGACATGGGATAGGGCAGGAAGTTGAAATGCTTCATGGGAGCTTGTGTGTGTGTGTGTGTGTGTGTGTGTGTGTGTCCAAAAGAAAAACAAAAGATAAAAATGAAAAAGCAAGAGAAAAAACAACCACTGTTTTGTTAGGTGAAAACTTCACCAAAAAGAAAAAGGCCGGCTATGTAGAGTAGGTCTGCTGAGACCGTGATGAACTGCTGAACTCCTACTCTGCTCAGGCTCATAACGGAGGAGAGTCTCAGGTTTGGTGCAGTCTCAGGCCCTGTTCATTTCGGAACTACTGCAACATCATGGGTCCTATGAAGGACACAAACAACAGAACTTTCATGTGCAATATACTGCCACACATAAAGATAGGTTAACTCTGCAGACTTACCTATGTACAAGTGTGAGATCGGCCAACCTGCGATGACTTTGCTTATGTCAAGGCCTTTAAAGAAGGTTAAAAATCAAAGAATTTTCTCCTACATCTCAAGTATGATCACAGTCATAGGCAGTATGATAAAAAATATGGTGAATGTAAACTTTTTTTTCTCTTACATTTATTGCAGTAAAAGACATACTGTTCCCCCAAGACTTCCCCTTGCTTTGAACACACTTATCCCATTGGTCTTACCGTTTTCTGAAGCAGTCCTGGAAGCTCTCTTTTGTGTCCTTGTGGTGCTGTGGTGGCTGCCTTGGTGTTCTGACTGGAGTTGAAATATTTATCTTTCTTGGTCATTTTGACTTTGGGGGAGCCCCAGAAGTTGCATCATGCCCTATCTGGGACGGTGGATGAGGACACCCTGTAGTACCTTTTCTGAGCCTGCCTTTCCACTGAATGCCACTTAGCAGCCGCGTTTATTATCCACCTTTGTAATCACACCTCATAAAGACACTCATGCAAACGGGAGCAGAGGGGAGGAGAGGGAAAGTAAAAAAAAAATAAGAAGTGTTATGTACATGAGCCAAATCTGCACGATGAATGTAATCGTCATGTACTGCTAACAGGCACTAATAAAACTTCAAAAAAGAACTTCCAGAACTGCTTCAGAAAGTGGAAAGAACAATAGGATAAGTGTGTTGGCAGCAAATTCTGAGGGAGATTCACGGCAGTGTGTTTTTCACTGTAATAATTTTTAAAAACGTAAACATTTACCATGTATGTTAATCATTACGTTCATTTATACTTTTAACTGTAGATTATTTAGAAAGCAGAATTAGACACAAAATAGACATTTATAGGACAGATAAAGAGGTTCTGGCTGGAAATAGTAGACACAAGATTATGCATGATCTCATCCAAATGAGGAAACTTGTTTTCAGATGTTTTTTTCTGCAGATGAGCCCCTTACCATCTGTCTGCTTCTCTAAGAGAACAGTGTATGTGGTAAACTTGATTTTTATGATGGGTCCTAAGTTAGGAGAAAGAAATTCATTTTATACTGAGCATGTTTGCTCTGTCAGGAACTGCAGAGTTATAGCTGTCCTGCTCCCTTCTGTCTCTAAAGATTTAGGCAGTTGGAAGTTGAAGAGCGAGTCAGAAGTGACATAAACCAGCTGCTGTGAAAATTTATTTTTGTGCCATTTGACTACCTACCCCAATGAGCCTGATGTTTCAAAAGTTTAGGTGGAAGTGAAGAAAACCATTAATCTTTGCACAAAGATGTGAAAGTAAAATGCCTCTTGAAGAAAAAACTGAGCAAGAAAAATCAAATTTTGAAATAAAATAGAGTCAGAACCAGGACCCCCTTCCACACTCTGCTGTTTGTTAGAGGCTGGTGCAGTAATGGCTCTATCCA
The DNA here is from genome assembly GCA_004027595.1 of Dinomys branickii. NCBI lineage: Eukaryota > Metazoa > Chordata > Mammalia > Rodentia > Dinomyidae > Dinomys > Dinomys branickii. The sequence goes on from PVLD010021980.1 coordinate 23,498, forward strand.
GGGACAGATTTGCTTGGCATGATGGTTTGAGTGTGTTCCTCAAAGTTTCCTGTGCTGGAAGGTGGGCCGACGTGTGGTGATGTTGAAGCAGAGGGCACAGTACAAGGTAGTTAGGTTGTGTGGTTCTGCCCTTGCAAAGGGCTGATGTGGTGCTTATAGGACTCCCATTCATTCCCAGGAAAGCATCTCTTTGGCTTCCTGTCTTGTCTTGTGACTTTCTGTACATGGCTATTTTCCCTCCCCACTTCTTTGCTGTGCTGTAAACCAGCCAAGGGGGCCCTCAGCAGAGGCTGAGTCAGTGGGGCCGTTCAATCTTTCAGTCTCTAAAGATTTTCAGTCTCCAAAACTGGTAGCTAAATAACCCTCTTTTCTTTACAAACTACACAGCTTCAGGCATTTTATTATAGCAACAGAAAGTGGACTATTGGCCATTTTATTCTTAAATCTACAATCTTGTCAGGCTTTATTACCTCTCTCACTTAAGACAATAACCCAGGCTCATGGTGGCAGCTCCTATGGCCCCAGAGATCTATAAAGGAGGCTTCAGTAGTTCTTCTCAGGTGATAACTGACTTTCTATAGAGATTATTTAACAGGATTTGAAATGTGAGGCTTCTCCACTGATATAGTCAATGGAGAAAATGTTTTCAGAGCACAGAGCTTTCTCTCATCTCCCTTGGATGAACACAGAGTGTGAAGTGGGGACAAAGAATTCAGCGTCCAGCCATTCATATCGCAATGAGATGGTCCCTTCCAGCCGGGCGTGGGGACTCAGATCTGTGATCCCAGCAAGCTTGGAGACCACATTCTTCAAGCGGTCTTGGAGACCACTCAGGAGGATCATGAGTTAGAGCCCAGCCTAGGCAATTTAGTGACTTAAGGAGAACCTGTCTCAAAATTTAAAAATATAAAAGAGCTGTAGATGTAGCTTTGTATGAAGACCCTGGGTTCAGTCCCCAGAACTGAAAAAGAAAATGTAAGAATGAGAATGAGCTTTCAAGAGTGCTCAACCTTTGTGCACAGCTCTTGACCAACATCCTTGCTCCCTTCCCCGGACTCCAGGTTCCTCTCTCCTTCCATACCTCATGTGGAGGAAGGAAGTCCTTTTTCTTCTTAGCATAGTTGGAGCCAACTTTGATACTGATAAGCCAAAATTTTTTTGTCTTTTTGGAGGTAGGGTCTCACTGTGTAGTTCAGGCAGGCCTTGAGCTCACTTTGTAGTCCAGGCTGGCCTCAAACTCACAAGAATCCTGCTGTTTCAGCCTCCTGAGTGCTGGGATTACAGGCATGTGCCACCACGCCCAGCTGAGAAGCCAATTTAACCAAATAACTCGGCATGTCAAAGAAAAACAGATGCAGAGTAGCCAGTACATTTTCCGGGTGCAGCTTTCCAGTCATCACTTAAGGCACAACTGATTTGACAACTTTCAGGGACCTGCCTTCACCTCTTCCACCTTTGTCAAACCTATGGTAGAAGCATTAACCAAGTTCCTAAGATGTTCAGCTGCACAGGGCTGTGGGCAGACACCACACCAAGACTCCTGGGGTCCTGCTTCCTTCTCCTTACCCAGGATATTTCTGGTAGCTCTGGGCTCCCAGGAACTTCCTTTGCTCTACAGTCATACTGATCTTGACCTTGGGAGAGAAAGACACTGTGCATACTTGCTCTTCTACAAAAGTTCCTGTCCTGAATGTCTCACATTAGCGTTCAGATTTGGTTCTTACTCGCCTTGGTCTTGTTCCTGGCCAGTTTCTCATAGCTTTGTTTCTCATACCTGAAAGTCACTAATAGGGTCTTCCTTGGAGCAAAGCTGGTCTTCTCTTGCTGGCATTTTAAGCAAGGCCACCTTGGCTCCCTGGTGGTAATGGAACTTCAGAGGTAGTACCGCATTTGCCTGCGGCTTCTCTGCATTACAGTGGCTCCTAATTTCAAAGCCCTTTGCAGAGACTTTCATGTTCCCCACTTCCTAGGTGAGCTAGCATTTGTTCAGATACCCTCACTTGTGTCTGGCAGCTCATGTGTTTAAGTCAGTGATTCTTAAGCAGAGAGAAGCAAGGGGCAGTTTTTCCACCAGAAGACATTTGGCAGTGTCTGGAGATACTTGCAGTTGTCCCAAGGAGAAGGATTACTATGTAAATCTAGTGAGGAAAGGTGAAGGGTGCTGTTAAACACCTGACAAGATGTACATGACAGCCCGCAACAACGGAATCATATGGCCCATAGTGCCAATAATGTGAACTTGAGAAAGCCTGGTCCCAGAGAGAGAGACTCTCGCTCTAATTCTAGAAACAAGTAAACTTATTACTTTGCATTAACTGGTTTAACAATAAGTATATGATCCACTCTAGGCCAATGAAATATGAGAAGTTGCTGGAAAGTTCTGGGAAGTTCTTTGATGTTATCAGGTTAAGGGTATGAGACTTGACCCACTTCGTTACCAGCCCTGGGAGTAAAACAGAGTTCGGAGAGTCAAACAGAGGCAGGGAAATGGACCAGAGCTGCTGGGCTCAATCAGTCCCCAGACCCACTCTTTGGCTCAACCTCCAAGCACAAGAGCCTCTTTATTTATTTTTAAATATGTATGTATATATGTATGTACATATGTGTGTTGAGACAAGTTCTTGCTGTGTAGTCCAGACTATTCTTGAACTCACGGTGATCCTTCTGCCTCAGCTTTCCCAGTGCTGGGTTTACAGGCGTGCATCACCATGCCCAGCTCCAAGCTTTAGTTTTAAGCATGTTTGAGCTATATTTTGTTGTGGTTGTGGTTGTTGTTACCAGCAGTCACATAAATCTTAATTATGCATTTTACTCTTTCTGATCATTCATTTATTTCTGCTTATCTTCTGAAGGCTCTAATGTCGGAGAACAATCTCAAGTCTTAGTCCTGTCCACTTATGTTTAATATGCAGGAGGCCTTCCTGAACATGTAATTCCTTTAGTTAGCATTGCAATAATAAAAAGACAGCACTTGTACAATAAAAAATAACAGCCATCTGTCCACAGGATGCCCAATGGGATCCACACAACTGGATTTAGGACTGAGTTCAGCTTGGCCTGCAATAATAGCAAAACCTGGGGAGCACTGCAGGAAAAACGATGAGATTCAGAGAAAAGATAAATTCATTGAAATATATTTGTAAGTAAATGAAAAAGTAGTACTTAAAACTATGAGATCAGGGTCTCTTTTATAGTCCTATGTTGGCAGTTGAATGTTTGTTAAAACAAAGTACCTGGTGGCTGGAAAAACAAACATGCTGACTGTAAGGAAGACCAGTGTGAAAAAAATAAGACTTTCATAAAGAGATAAATGTCTGGCTGGCTAAGTCTATGCCTGTCTAAGTGGTAAGTCTGTGCCTGTCTAATTCTGTGTCTATCTAAGATTTTGTGGACTCAGTTAAGTGTTGAAAATGTAGAAAACATCTGCTACTGTGACTTCAAAATCAAGTCCCCCTTCTTCATCCTCTGTCAAAATTCTTACTCTATGACAAGTAGCTGATAAATGCTGACAAACTTGCCAATTTGGGCTTTTCAAAATGAACACATTAAAATTTTTAAATTTTGATAAAATGATCAGGCAATTAATTGACTTTATTGAAATGCAGAGTAAAGGGGAAATTACAATGATTATTTAATTACTCTGCATTCCTCATAGCTATTGTATTCTTCATTATGCTTGCTAGCCTCAAATACTTCCGTTTTCTGGACACTTGAACTAACTAATGAAAAACAAAAGTCTCTGTCTCAATATAGGAAAAGTAAATTCTGTTTGAGAGTTGATATAATAAATTCTTACTATTGTTCCCAAATCAGCTTTGGTATAAGACAGGTATGAACAGTTACGTCCTATCAAAGATGAAGCTGTATAAAAAGATGAGCGGTTGCAAGTGCTTGTAAATAATTAATTACAAGGAACATTTCAGGCCAAGTACTTAGTGTGTGCTCTTTCATCAGGAATTACCAACCATGAAATTGGTTCTCCATGGGCATGGTAGCACAGGCCTACTAGCTCAACACTCTGGAAGGTTGAGGCAGGAGGATTACAAGTCTAAGCCCAACCTGTGCAACATAAGGACTTAGTGAACCCCGTCTCAAAATTTAAAACAAGAAAAAAAAAAAGAGAAAGAGTTGAGGATGTAGCTTAGTCAAGGGCCCTGGGTTCAACCCTCAGTCTCCAGGTGGGAGAGTGTGGCTTTTCACCAGCATTGTCTTCCACAGAAAGACTGATAATGAGAGGGCTCCGGCATAGAGATCAACAGAGAGTTTATAAATCGCAGAAGGCAGAGAGACAAAAGAATCTCCCACAGGGCGCTGCTGTACCGTTCAACCTCATTCTCAATAAAATTCATGATTTTTTCTTACCATCATGGGAGCCAAAGCTTCCATCGATAGATTTCCTATGAAACCTGCAAATAAGCAAAGATACATGCTCCTAAGACAGCGCAAGCGTCAGCAGTTTACATTTGTTTCTTGTATGCTTTGCTGCAGATTTGCCTGTGAAGATCTTTAAAAATGGGCCATTGGATGTGGAGGAATCAGAGCCCCGACACACTGCCGTTAGAAATGTGAAACGGTACAGTTGCTCTAGACAACACCAACCAGTTCCTCAAGAAGTTAAATGTAGAGCTCTCATATGACCCAGCAATTCCACTCCCAGGTATTTACCTCATTCATTCATCGGTTTACAGGTATAATTTGCATACTATAAATTTACTCGTCAGTGCGATTTAATACACTCACAAAGTTTTGCTGTGTAGCCTAGGCTGGTTTTGAACTCATCATGTAGTCCAGGCTGGCCTCAAACTTATGGTGATCCTCCTGCCTCAGCCCCTTGAGTTCTGGAATTACAGGCATGCACCACCATGCATGGTACTAATCTACTTTCTGTCTATAAATTCACCTGTCCTGGACCACTCATATTAATGGAATCATACTACATGTGAATGTTTTTTACTCTCTTCTTCACTAGGCACAGTATCTTCAAGGCTTATCCATGTTATAGCATGTTCATTTATTTGTTTTCACTTGATGTATGTTTTTCTTGTTTCTACTTGCTGGCTATCGTGAATAACTGTTCTACATTCTCATCAGCAGGGTATGAGGGTTCCGATTTCTTTATAATCTTGCCAACTCTTGTAAATTTTCATTACCCTTCATTAGTTATGGGTATGACATCTCATTGTAGTTCTGATTCACATTTACTTAAAGATGAATAGTGTTACATATCTTTTCATATGCTTACTGGCCATCTCCATACTTTCTTTGGAGTAATAGCTACTTTAAATACTTTGCTTTTTTTTTTCTCTACTAGGGGTTGAACCCAGGGAGGGCTAGAGGGCTAAGCTATAACAGCAGTCATGTATATATATATATACACATACAGAGTTTCCTTAAGTTGCCTAGGCTGGTCTTGAACTTGGGATCATCTTGCTTCCATTCCCAAGTAGCTGGGATTACACATTTGGCTCCTCTGCCTATTTTTAAATGAGCATGTCTTTTCATCATTGAGTTGTAAGAAATTTTTTATACAGCCTAAATACTACATTTATAAGTTATCATTTATTTATCTTTATAAGTTATCATTTCCTTGATAGTCTTTTTAACACACAAAAGTTTTCATTTTTATAAACTCTATTTTTTTGTTGCTAGTCCTCTGGCATCTTAGAAACCATTCCAAGGTCACAAGGATTTACACTTGTTTTCTTCTAAGAGGTTTATAGGTTGGGCTCTTACATTTATATCTTTGCTCCATTTCATGTTAACTTTTGTATATGGTATGAGGTAGGGGTACAATGTCATTCTTTTTCATTGAGACATCCAATTGTTCCATCACCACTGGTTGAAAAAAATATTTTTCCTTCATTGACTTTTATTGGCATCTTGTTGAAAACCGATTGACAATAAATATGAAGGTTTATTTCTAAACTCTCGATTCTATTCCATTGGTCTATATATCTTTATGTTAGTCCCTGAGTCTCAATTCCTGTGACTTTGAAAAAAATGTTGACATAAGGAATAGAATCCTCCAATTTGTTCTGTCTTCACAACCTTCCAAGATTATTTTGGCTGTTTTGGGTTCCTTGCATTTCTATATGAACTTAGTTTATCAATTTCTGTATAAAATCCAGGTGGAACCTTGGTCAGAATTGTGTCAAATATACAGATCAATTTCAGGAGTATTTCTATTAATTTTTTTACTTTGCTGCAGTAAATGATCACAACTTTAATTCTGTAGAGGACTACAAGTTGATTATCCTGCAGTGGATGTCAGAAAACTGAAATGTAGCCCATGTGGCTAAAATCAAGGTGTTACTTCTGGAGGCTCCCAGTTGTAACCATTTTGTTTTTAACCTTTTCAGACATCAAGCCTACATCCCTTGACTCAGTCATGGCTCCTTCCCCTATATTCAAAGTGGATCACTTCAGCCTCTGCTCCCACATTCACATCTGCTTCGACCTCTCGCCTCTCGGTCCTAAGCCTCCTAATGGTTACCGTAGGCCTGTAGGGATAATCCAAGGATAATTGTATCTCTTTGCAATGTGATGTAACACACTTACAGAATTAACACTGGCACAGATTCTGGGCACCATTATTCCGTCTGCCACATCATCTCAACATAAAATCTTCCAATCCATGAACATGGGAACTTCACAATAAATTTCCTTTTATGATTTACTTGGGTTTTAAGTTTCTTTCAGTGATGTTTTATAGTTTTTAACATATAAATGATCCACTTAGCTTGTTCAATTTATTCTTCAGTA
>PVLD010021981.1:0-30270 GCA_004027595.1 Dinomys branickii
AAAAAAAAGAAAAGTTTGTGTTTCTCTCAGGTGAGCAGTGAAGAGCTATATATACATCTAGCAACGTCCGTAGTACAGAAAACACAAAATTATTAGTCTTTTCCCCAAACCTGATTGCCCGCTTATCTGCCACCAAGTTTATTGAGACAAGAGTGTGGGAGTCAGTGGCCTCCCAGGGGTCTCCGGGAGAAAACGGTCAGAGAATTTCGAAAATAAAGACAAGAGATAGCCAGGGTCAGGTGGAGTTACCTCTTGCCTGGTGAGCAAGAGGACTGCCCTAAAACAGTACAGCGTTTATTTATAGCCTCCAGAGAGGTTGGTTAATTTCTGCCTGGCTGCCCAGCAATGGGTTAACAATGTTACAAGGGCTTGTTTACTCCGAGGAGCTCCTGTGTTCTCAGGCTGGCTTCTTCCTGCATGTGTCACTAGTTCCCAGCTTCAGCGGCTCCCAACATCTCCTTTCTCTGCTTTGTAAATGATGGGCCATTAGCTGGAAAGGCTATGCCGGAAGAATATAGCCCCAAGGCCTTAACAGTGGTTAGTTATCAGTCAAGCTAGCAACTGTCAGTTGTTGGTGACTTGAACCTTTTACAGCTGACCTGTTACTGTGGCATTGCTTCTTTACATCTTGTGGTTACACTTTTCTGCTGGATGTTCAAGACCAAGTTAAAGTGAGACCTGTATAAATAAAAATGTAACCTTTTGCCATCTATCGAGGTCAGTTAAGTCTCCTCAGGAACCATCTTGGAACCAAGTGCAGTGTCTCTTGATCTTCTGTCAGTGTCAGCCATCTGGATGAGTCAAGCCATTGCTTGACCAAAGTGTTTTCTGAGAAAGCTTGAGACGTTTTTCTCTCCTGGTGCCTCTCCTTAGGCACACTCTATATCGTAGAATCACTTTTCTCTGTGGTCCCATGATCTCCTCGATCAGAAAATTAAGGACTCAACCAAGTTATAGGAAGTCACAGCAGAGGTTCTCTTATGTCCTGAGTCTTCAGTGACCTTGAGGGCATGGTCAAAATATTGGCTGTCCTCTTAGCCCAATTTATCTCTCCAAGTTTTGGTCTCCAAATCTCAGTTGTTAAACATCCAGCAGAGAAGATTAACGACATATCATTGTAATGGAGGCAGTAAACTTAGTATTACAATCTGGTGTGAATCACAAACACCTTAAAACATAAAAATGGAACCACTATGTTTTGACAACTCTGGACATTTTAATATTTAAATACTCATAGAATATTAACAAACAACAGTTACATATTTTTACACAGCAATTTAGAAATCAAAAACCATATGTACCATTGCTACATGACAATCATAATGACATTTTGTAACATCTGAGAGGAGACTTGGAACTTCCTCTTTTCAGCAATGCTGAAACTGTTAGGACTTTGGCCACTGTTGCAGATGGACTAAATGCCTTTTCCATAAAGGAATGTACATGAGGCTTTGTGGGGCCAGGGGTGGAATGTTATGGTTCTAATGCAATATACTGCTGATAGACTTAATACTGGTTCTTAAGAATTGTTAACCTGTGTTATAATGTTCAAGTTGTGAAATGCTATTAAACATGTCTTTGTATCTGGAAACCAGTTTAAAGAAATGTATCTGGTTGCCAACCTGACAAGGGGTGGATTGTAATGGTTGATAAATTGTGTCAACTTGAGAAGTTTAGAAGTTTAATGAAGTGACACAGGAGGAGGTAGGGTCTTTACTTTGTAAACATCCTTGTCCGGTGTAGAGGAGGATACGGAGGTGGTGTGAGTGCTTTACCCACCCTGGGGGTGGTAGCCTGCTTATAATATAAGGGAGGAAAAGAGGCTTGCTCCCTCCTTTTGCTCTTGCTGAATTTTCTGTCTTCTGCCATCGTGAAGTATTGCCCCTGTGCCATGTGCCACTCTGCCTTGGAGCCAGCTGATTATGGACTGAAACCTATGCAAACTGTGAGCTAAATAAACCTTTCCTCCCTTAATTTTGGGCATTGGGTATCGTGTCTCAGCAATGAGAGAAAAGTAACCAACACACTTCTTGACTCTTAGATGAATTGTCATATGAAACCAAAACTTAGCTCTTATGTCTCACCCAAAAAAACTGCCCTCAATCTTCCTCCCATCCCATGTGCTCAACTTCTCAGTGGACCTGACAATTCTAAAGTGCTGTCAAAGTAGCACATGAGGCGCTCTGTGTCACTAATCATCAGGAAATGCTAATCAAAAATCTTCTCCCATCTGTTGAGATGGCCACTATCAAAAACTCAAAAGATAACAAGTATTGAAAAAGATGCAGCAAAAAGAAAAGTTTTATACATTGTTGGTGGGAATGTAAGTTGGTACAGTGATTATGGAAAACAGTATGAAGCTCTCCCAACAAGATACCCCCAGGAGAGATTCCCAAACCTGAAAGCCAGGTCGCAGCAGCTCTAGGAAGCAGGTTAGCCACAGGCTTTGGTCCTCAGTGGGTGATCAGAACATGTGGTGAGTATTTAAATAAAAATAATTATTATGGTAAAAATCCCCCTCAAAATACCCCCAGTTTCAAATACTCCTGTCCCATTGTTCACTTTCTGAGGCAGCTCTTGATGTCCTCTTTGCTGAGTGTCTTTATGAGGTATTGTTATCAGGTAACTCCTTCTGAAGATGGCTCACCAACTAAACATCAGTGAGTTCTGGTAGGTCCCCTTTCCCTCTGGGGTTAGACTCCAGGTTCTTCTCATCTCAGAGCAGGAATTGAACAAAACCAGCAAAACACAGTGGCCAAGTTTATTCAAGAAAGTCAAAGTGAAGAGGGGGAAAAACTGGCTCTGCAGAGCAAACTTGGGCTGAGTAAAAGAGAAAAAGCAAAAAAAAAAACAAAAAAAACCAGACACTCTAGGCAAAGGAGAGTGGGCTGCTATGAAGAAAGTTGCGATAGAAAGTTCTCTTTGGTGTTGTGTCCTTTAATGCTGTCCAAATCTGGAGAAATTGTGTGAGAACTGCTACATCAGATCCTGAGAGGCAGTGCTGAGATCGCACCCCTCAGGGTGACATCAGTAGGCCTAGGCCATCCTACTGCAAACCTGCTTTAATTCTGGCAAGAAGTCCACCTGCAGGGCTTTGGGAATTTTTCTGCCCATGTGTCTGAGATATTGTAATTGATAGATCACATCTACTTTCCCAGCCAGTTTTGCCATGCCTTAACCTCCTATCTCAGTGTAATCATAAACACAGTGAATATTGCTGACAAATGCCACCCAACAGAAAGAAAGGCTTGATAAAACATGACACCGTGTCCTCATCCATCTTATTCACCAGATCTGGCACTGTGTTACTGCTGGCTCTTTCCCAGAGTCAAAGTTACCATGAGATCAAGACAGGCATGACAGTGAAACTGGAGACACTCTTGAAAGAGGACTTCCAGAACTGCTCCAGAAAGCAGCAAGAACAATGGGATGTATTCAAAATGAGGGGGAGAATTTTGAAGGGGGTTAGTGGTAATGTGTCTTTTACTGTAATAAATTTGTAAAAATAAACATACTTTAAAAAAATCAAACATGTATCTTCGGGGAAAGCCTAAGAGGGTTGTGGGAAGTGCCCTTCCAAGTGTGACTGCTCTGACTCTCAAGAACTGCTGGTTACTGCCTCATCAGTTCCAAGATGAAGGATAATTAAGAGCCTGACCCACGGACAACCACTGGGAAAGTCAGGACATGAGAGACCTGCAGTGAGACTCTGGGAGCAAGGTGTTTTTTATTTGCTAGCTCTACACTGAGCTAGAAGAAATAGCCTATTTAAAACCGCCTCTTTGATCTCTGGGCCCGGGGAGACTCTCAAATGGAAAGCTCCATGCACTTCAGAGCTGGAGAATTTAGGAGCCATTCCCTTTGATAGGAGCTATAAAGTTTAGAGTGCTTGGTATGTGGTCAAACTCCCTGGGAGAGGCTGGAGAGTTGGTTTTATTGGGGTGGGGATTAGAGGTCTTATTAATCACCTACCTTTCTGGTTGTTTCCCAGAAGTAGGCTGGTTGGAAGCCCAAGCCTGGAACAAAAGCCAGGACAGCACCTCATCTACCTCCTTCCAGGGAAAAACTGAGACCCACCGTGATTGTTTTGCAGCAGTGAGGTGGAGTACAGAGGGCTTGCCTGCATCATTCAAGCTACTGCTTTTCCCCAGGGCACTGGTGAATGAGACTGGGCCACTCCCAGTATCAGGTGATTTAGGAGCCAGTCCCTCTGGTGGGAACTGTAAGTCAGGGAGCTTTACGTGTGCGCCAGCGTCTTCCAGGGCACAGCCTGGACACTGGCTTTATTGCTACAGTGGGCTGGGAGGAGAGTGTTGGCGAAGTGTCCACACTGACATTCAGGCTCCTTGAGTTCTTACTAAGTCTCTGTTCTCTTGACTCTCGGATCAGTTTGCTCCATATTTTGGTGGTTCACATGTACCTGTGCTTCCACCTTTACATTGCCCAATTGCTGCAGCTCCATGTCCAACTTTGGCATCTCATTTTGGGGTTTTGAAACTCTGGCTGTGCATTGGAATTACTACAGAAATAACAGAGAATAGGGAAGGTCTATGCCTCCCCTACCCCTCAGTCAGTCCTCCTGCCTGCGACTATGGTGTCCTCTTCCAGTTCATAGTGTTGCCAAAGTCCAAGGAAATGGGAGAAATTTCCTTCTGAAGAGGAAATGAGGACCTCAGTTCTCCCATCGCCCATGGGGTAAGCTGATGGACTCTTGTCATAGAAAAACATTTCAGGACAGGTCAGTAAGAGGCATACGTAAATTTATTAGGCAATTAGAAAGTAAGAGAAAATTGGGAAGAGACTTCAGCTCATAGCCTCTTTCTGATGAAGAGGATCAGATTGGCCCATTCACAAAAGAAGAAAGCCAGGTTTCTTGAATTTGCTGGAGTGGGCTAGGGTCTGATCATTAGCTCAGCTTTGCTTTGCCCAGATAGGTCCAAGGACCAGTCATTATTGCTGGAGGGTACAATTTACATCTCTAAGATGATTGTCTTTGCTTGGGGAGGTCTCAGCTTTGTGGAAGCTCTGCTGGAACCCAAGGTGTTGATAGGTTTAAAGCTATGACTGGGGAGTTTTGGGTGTAGTTGAGTAACCCTGTAATCTCTTACCTTGGTGTGCTTGGTCTTGAAAGGAGATAGGACAGGCTATGTAAATGCAGGGCTAATCAACCTTGTTTGGCCAGCTTTTTGACAGATACACTCTAAAAGCTTAACATGCCTATAGGTAGAGCTGAGAGGGATCTGGCGCAGAGTTTTAAGGCAATAAAAGAGATAGACACAAGGTGAAGGTTAAGCATTGTTCTGTTCTCAAGTGAAGAGTCAGTGTTTTTGTTCTGTTATTTAAGCAAGAACTGTTTTTAAATCCCAACCGCCTCAGAAGAAAACACAAATTATGTTCTTAAGGACTAATAGGTTAAAAGCCCTCGGGCTTGTCCTTGGTCCATACGGTGGTCTCCAACTACATCAGCAGCCCCTTTCCTGCTGGCGAGGCATCGCTTTCCTGCCTGCTGAGCAGTTTCAATGCCCGTGTCACTGTAGAATGCTCTCTCGTGAAATGCACAGTGGGCAGCCTCAGCTGATGGACATTTGGGTTGTTTCCAAGATTTATCTATTACAAATTGTGCTGCTATAAACATGTTCATGTATTTGTTTTTGTTATTTTGCTTTTTCCTTTTCTTTTTAAAATGAAAAACAAAATTTATATGCATATATAAGGATACCTGGGGTAGGTGTATTGCTGATGTCTGTGGTTTATTGAAAGGAACAGTTAATACTTAAAATTTTCTTTTTTCCTGAGCAATTTTGCACGCTTGTGTCTGGTAATCAGAATGACTGGTTTGAAGACAACAGTATGCAATATGAGAACCATTGTTGAATTCCTCCGTCTTGTATGGTGAAGCTCTGTACCATTTTCAGTTTTTTATTTATTACTTGCTGCTGTCTTTGATCAATCTTGCATTCTTACATCTCGTGGACCGAGCAACTTCATTGAAGATAACAATATGCAGTGTTATCTACACTGTTATTTCCTATCACCTTGTTTGAGGTCATGTATGATTTTTGTTGTTTCTGTGTTGTTTTTGTTTTTGTCTTTATTGTTGTTGTTTTGCTAGTTTTTTCTGTTTAAAATAAAAAGAGCAAAGAACAAAAATAAACTAACAAAAAGAAAAACAAAAACAGAAACAAAGCAACAAATCTATAAAAAAAGACACAGAACTTCAAAGCAAGGGATGATAAGAAATCTACAATGGTTGTTGTGTTACTTATTGTTATCTTCAAACCTGTTTACCTTGGCAAGAGCTTTCCTGTGTGGGAGAAGGTAGACTATCTGAAACCTCAAACGTTTATGAAGAAGAGATGGATGAGATGACAGGAGGAATGAACAGGTGGGGTGAGGGGTCCCATTTAGCTTGGAATATTTAGTGAGAACGTGAAGCAAGACGGTGACCACAAAGGAAGACACTTGGGTTGCGTGCGCTGCAGGCAGCACCAATGGGGTAAAGCCTCATACATTTGGAAGAGGAAACACTAAGCATAATTACCTCAGTCAGCAACTGCTTACTTCTTTGGGTGAATAATAAGAAGATAGAGCTCCCACAGCAGGTTATAAAAGGAGACCCAGGCAAGAGTTCCAGATTCAAGACATACTCTCATTTGGAATCCCATCCAGAACCTCCAACTGCCAACACCACGGTTCTTTTCCCATAGAGGTTCATGTGTTGGGGACCTAGTCCCCAGGGTGGTGGAGTTGGGAGACTCTGTGGGACCACAGGGCCTAGAAGGAGGTCTGACATCTACTGGCACCATATCAGTGAAAGGGATTAAGGTATTTCTTGTGGGATCCTGGCTATTTCTTGACAGAAGACTGTTATAAAATTCTGAGCCAGGCCCTGTTCAGTCTACTTCTAGTTTCTTTGATCAAGATATGGTCCTTCTTCCCACACATGCCCCTACCCTGACTATCTGCCCAAAGTGACACAGCCAAAGGGGAGACACTTAGAAGACACTGCACAAGGTTGTTTGTATGTACAGCCTTCAAAACTCACATAAATAAGTAGCCTGCATCAATATTTTGTTATAGGAATGGTGGACAGACACAGGTACATCACTTAAATTCTCTCAATCTATGATTGCTTTTCCCTAAAGAGAGGATCACAATACCTACTTACCCAGTTTGTCACGACAATTTAATGAGATAAAGGTGCCTGGTAGGTTAAAAGCATGCTCAATTTTACCTCCAACTAGCCTCATTAAAGAAACATTCTATTTTGAAATAACTATAGATTCACATTAGGTTGAAAAACAAGTATATCAAAGTTTTGTGTGCCCCTGAATGAGTTTCCCCATTGGCCACTTCTTACATAACTACAGGACCTTGAAAACTCCAGAAATTGATAGTGATAAAATCTACAAAATCTGCTGAGACTTAATAGTTTGAAAGGCACTTGTGTGAACATGCATGTGTATGTATAGTTCTACACAGTTTTGTCCTGTGTGTAGATTTGGGCAAGTCCGATCACAAAAGGATATTGCATGACACATTGCTAGCCCAGGAAAAGATCCAAATTCAGTGTCTGATTTCTATCACATGCCTCTCACTTTCACACCACCACAAAGTAGAAATAAAAGCGAAGCTGTCGTAAGTCAAGGACTGCCAATAGTAAAGTCCTTACCTGTCGATAATCGCCTCGACTACGAACACATTACACTGTTCCGTCAGAAGTCGTGAAGAAGCTCAGTGGACAAAAAGCAGGATGTAATGATATGCTGCCTACAAGAAACTCATCTGAGCTTTGAGAACACACAGAGGTTGAAAGTGAAGAGATAGAAAAAGAAATAAAACCCGGCCACATGAAGCCAACTAAGGATGGCAAAAGTACCAGTCTGGCACAAGGGGAAAATTATAGTCCCTTTAAGAAGTGTTGCTGGAAAAATGATATATATGTGCAGAATGAAATTGGAGCATTTTCTTACACTATACACAGAACAACTAAAAATTGATTAAACACTTCAATGTAAGGCCTGAAACCACAAAACTACTAGAAGAAAATATAGGAGGACAATTCAACATCAGTCTTCACAGTGATTTTTTTTTTCTTTTTTCAATCTGACACCCAAAGTTACAGGCAACAAAAGCAAAATCAAATAGGTGGGACTGTATCAAACTACAAATTTTCTGTGCAGAAAAGGAATCAGTCAACAAAATGGGAAAGCAACTTATAGAATGAGAGAAAACATTTACAAATCTTACGTATGATAAATGTTTGAAATCCAAAGTATGTCAGGGATTCAGAGCAAAACAGAACTGAAACTGAATAAAAATATGTGTAGGACTTCCATAGGAATTTCTTGAAAGAGGACATAAATAAGGGGACCGGATATATTGGAAAAGTGCTCAATATCGTTAATCATCAGGAAAATGCCAGACATCACCTCATGTAGGATGGAATGGCTATTATCTAAAGTCAAATGTTAAAAAATATTGGCAAGGATGTGGAGAAAAGGAGGAAGGTAAATTAGCTGTTATGTGAAGCAGTACAGAGACTCCTCAAAAAGTTACAAGTGAAGCCACAATGGGGTCCAGGAAGCCCAACACTGGACATATATCTGAAGAAAACCAAAATACATGAGTGTTTTGCACAGACATCTGTGTTCCTGTGCTCACTGTGGCATCACTTATTAACAGCCAAGGTATGGAAACAGCATAAGTGCTCACTAATTGATGAATGGATAAAGAAATGTGGTGCTTACACACCCAAGAGCACTGCTGGCCATAAAGAGAAGAAAATTATGTCCTCTGAGAAAACACAATGAAGCTCAAGGACATTATACTACATGAGGTGTCAGAGAAACACAGATGCCGTATGATTGCACTTCCATGTGGAATGTAAACTGCTGAATTTGTAGAAATGGATGGTGAATTGATGGTAGCCAGCAGTCAAGGGTAAAGAAAACGGAGAGATGATGGTCAAAGAGTAAAAACTCCCCGCTGTAAGATGAATATGTCCTTGGTATCTAATGTACAGTGTGGTGAGTACAGTTAATAATACTGGGTTGGATGCTTAGAATTTGCTAAAATAGTAAATCTTAAATATTCTCACCACACACATGCTGATGATATGCATTGATGCTAATACTAATCAACCTGATTGTGGTAAACATTTCCTGATACATGCCTATGCCAAAAGATTACATTATGTACCTTAAACATATACAATTTGTTGTTAGTTACACCTCAGCATAACTGGAAGAAACAAAACTGGTAAAGTACTAAAAGAAACCGTGGGATTGCTGGTCTAAATCCTTCCTTCACACACAAACATAAACACAGACATTATAAAGGGAAAATAGTCACTAAATGCAAATGGTAGTGATCCCCACTGAATCGTGAGAGAGCTCTTCACTAGTGCTCTTCATGGGCCCCACTCCTTCCCCAGATACAAGGTCTTCTGGGCATAGAGGAATTGTGCTCCTGTCCCACGATGTGGCTCACCAAGGTCTTTGTTCCCCAACCACTTGGAAACTGCCTTTGTTCCTTCGTTCCCCTCTCACCAGTGGAAAGGCTCAGGACCTCAGTAAGAGTCTGTATTTGGGTTGCTCAGAACCAGTGTACAACCCACACTCAGATCACACTCAAAGCTCCCTGAGGTCCAACTATGAGCCCAAGTTGCGGAAACCAGGAAATGGGGCAGAGTTCGAAACTGGCTGGGAAGGAAGGAGCACCATAAGCACATCCTAATTTGGTTTATTATGCTCACATGTGACTGAGAACAGAAAGGAAATCTCAGAGTCATGCTGCCCAGTCCCTTCCATCGGGTTCAGAGGCTTCTTTGGCAGCACTGGTTTGCTCCTTCACCTACTACTGTGGGGCACCCATTCCACAGCCACCCTCACAGGGCGAGTCATGTGTTTTTCTCTATGAGGTTCCCATGTCTCCACTGTTAGCTCCCCACAGCCATCTGGGGCTTAGTCAGTCTTCATATGGAGCGGTTCACGGTGCACCACCACTGCGTGGCTCAGTTTTCTCTTCTGCAGGCCATAGTTCCAGTTTCTCTCTCTTGTTGGTCACTGACCATGATGTCACCATTACTGGAACTTCACTTTTCAGAAACCCCAATTTATCCTTATCCTTCTGTAGCCCAGAATTCAATGAAGGCCCCAGATGTGTTGTGAGTGGTCTAAGAGGAGAACTTGCTGCTTGTTCTTGTAAATATCACATACCCAGTGGTTGCACAGAGGAGCTCACTTAGGATTTAATGGCAGCACGTGGTTGGCAGAAAGTGAGGGCCAAGAGTGAGATTATCCTTGTGTGAAACACGTGTCTCTGCCATTACAAACTGCTTCAGCCTCTTCTGGTACAGTGGCTCTTTCTACTCCTTCAGGTCTCAGCCTGTTATTCGACCCAATGCCAGTTTACCTGCACTCATTTTAATGATAATATTGTACCTTATGGTGTTGCAGAAAACAAATATCAAACCAAATGGAAGACTCTTTGCACTGAGGAGTTGGAAGGCAACTTTTATTACTCTAAAGGGCTGGGGAACCCAGAAGTTCAAATCACCAGCCAAGAAGCAGGTTCAGTTTAGTTTAAAAATAGTTTGCAAGTGGGAAGTACAAAGCTGGTAGCAGATTATTACATGATTGGATACATGGACTATATGAATTAAGTCATATGTTGCCAGGCAGATTTATTTAAAAGGAATTGTTTATCATTAGACAGGAACTTTCTGGGAAGGAGAGTAAGTAGAGTAAGTAGAGTTAAATGGGTTCTTGACTGGCAGGTGTGTCCCAGACATCAGGTCCTTGAAGCAAACTGGAAACAATATATATGTTTCTAACTATGGAAAACACGAGCTGGACACAGCAAGTTGGCCTAGCACATTATCAAAGAGAAGTAGACAGTTGAGGCTGACTGAATTTAGTAAGCTAACTATGTGATGAGCAGCAGGAGCCTGTGGTCACTGGCCTCTCACTGATTTCTAAGTTTTGCTATAATATGCCTACAAGTCTGCTATTCTGTGTGTCCTTATAGTAGAAAGAAAGTTATGGAGGGAGAACCCAACTCTGTGTATGTGAATATCTAAAAAAAACCCAAAAAACTCCCAAGGAACTTAGATACATGTACTTCTCTCTAATTTCATGCATCATGCTGCATTAACAACTCTTTTAGATTGAACAGTACCTCTGATATTTCATCCTATCGGAGGTGGTCTCTTGCAAGCACACGCCTACAGCATTTGGAACCAGGATTCTGCTGTTCAATGCATTCACTCTTCCCTAACTTCATGACACCCCAATACTTTGGTGAACATATTTTATTGTAAGGCTATCAACAAAGTCGAGTTGTCTGTTGCTGTACTCAGAGAGAGCGGTCCAAGACAGGAGTCACCCCACTAAAACCATCCCAAGGTGGAAAGTGGCGTATGTTTGGAAAAACAGGGCACAAGTGCTATTGGGGACCAGGCTATATGAGAGATTATGTGGGGGGCCTGGTTACCTGACTTAAGCCCCCACAGTGCCAAGGCTGGTGTGGCCTTGCTTCAGGAACAGGGAGGGATAGGAAGGACTGCGTGCCCTCGGCTATGGGTGCAAGGCTGATAATCCAGCACTCTCAAGGCAAGAGAGCATCTGCTGAGCACAGTTGCCAAAATACAGGCATTTGGGTGTAGAGAAAATTTAGTTCCTCATTAATTTAATCCTTGTCCACCCACTTTCTATAATTACTATTCCATGAAACCCATGCTACCCTCACCAGCTAATAAAAGAGGGCCAGTCACAGAGGTAACCCAGCAAGTCCAATAGACACGAACTCCCCCCGCACCTCCTGCACCCTGAAATTTGTCTCTTTTCCTTTCTTTATTTTCCATTATCCTCCCTACAGGTATCACTTTTGGAAAAGCATAGGAATTTCTCCTTCCAGAGGCGCAGGAATATTCATACTCCAATGGTTGCACTGACAGCATTATTCATTCTGAGAGATATTCAGCCTTTTGGTTAAACATCTTTTCCACCTTTACATTTTTCCTATGTTTTCAATAAAACCTATAGGCAGATGTCCTTTGATCTAGAAACTTGTTTTTTCTCTACCTTTCTGTCTGCTCTTTTTGGAAAATAAGAACGAGAGAGCGACTTCTAATCAACAAATTGAATATGGAAGCAAGAAAGCGCAGGGGATCTAAATGCCAGGAAACCCAACAGAGAGAGCAGCGTGTGCTGGAGTGTGAGCTGATGAAAGAGGTAAAAACACTGGGTCACCGAAAGTGGATCTCAAGAAAATCCTGAGAACAGAGAAAAGGACTCAGTATGACCAGGTAAAGCCAGAAAGACTGGAAGCTAGATGAGAAGAATCATCCCCAACATAGGAGTAGAGGGAACTTAAACCCAGAGTGAAGCCCATCCATATCTCACCTTCCACCAGGAAGCAAGAAAAATGAAATTCAGAGGTTTCTGGAGAAAAAGATACATCAAAATTTCATAACTTTGCCAGGTGTGGTGGCACAAATCTGTTATCTCAGTACTTAGAAAGCTCAGGCAGGAGGATCGCTGTGAGTTCAAGGCCAGCCTGGGCTACATAGTGAGACTGTCTCAAAAAAAAGAAAAACCCTCATAACTTGGTGTACTGCCATAATGCAGAAAGTAGTTCTGTGTTTCTAAGAAATGGTCTACAAAATGGGCCCTGATTCACCATGGGGGGCGGGTATGTTCTAACCCTTCTTTGTCAACCTGACCCATAGCAAATGTATGTTAGAATAAAATTCAGATTTATTTTCCTGGGTTACCAGGAAGAACTATGGGCCTACGGGAATCATTGTTCCCAGAGGGTAGACATGATGTCTGTACAAAGTGAGGTGGAAGCCTGCAGCACTAAGAGGCAGAATGTCCTGTGACAGATCTCTTTGGAGCAGCTAGAGTGAGGGCATCAGGGATGATTCACGAAGAGGTGACAGATGAATCCTAATGCATCAGGAAAAGGAAGTAATACCATCCACCTTGAAAATGTTACCAGGAATATACACTTGCTTAATTTGATAATTGCCTGTTTATAAAAAAACAATAACAAGGAAAGACTGTTGCTGGTAATAATGGCAACCACTCAGCAGGGTATAAAAGGGGACCAGGGGCAGGGAGGCTTATAACCCTCACAGACACCTCCACCTTGCAAACCCACCCAGAACCTCTAGCCGCCAACACCATGGTCAACTCCTGTTGTGGCTCTGTCTGCTCTGAGCAGGGCTGTGGCCAGGAGAGCTGCTGCCAGCCCAGCTGCTGCCAGACCACATGCTGCAGGACCACCTGCTGCCGCCCCAGCTGCTGTGTGTCCAGCTGCTGCCGGCCCCAGTGCTGCCAGTCTGTGTGCTGCCAGCCCACCTGCTACAGGCCCAGCTGCTGCATTTCCAGCTGCTGCCGCCCCAGCTGCTGTGTGTCCAGCTGCTGCCAGCCCCAGTGCTGCCAGCCCACTTGCTGCAGGCCCAGCTGCTGCCAGACCACGTGCTGTAGGACCACCTGCTGCAGGCCCAGCTGCTGTGTGTCCAGCTGTTGCAAGCCCCAGTGCTGCCAGTCTGTGTGCTGCCAGCCCACCTGCTGCAGACCTTCCTGCTGCATCTCCAGCTGTTGTCACCCAAGCTGCTGCCAAACCACGTGCTGCAGGACCACGTGCTGCAGACCTTCTTGCTGCATCTCCAGCTGCTGCAGGCCTCAGTGCTGCCAGTCTGTGTGCTGCCAGCCCACCTGCTGCAGGCCCTGCTGCTGCATCTCCAGCTGCTGCAGACCCCAGTGCTGCCAGACCACCTGCTGTCGCCCCAGCTGCTGTGTGTCCAGCTGCTGCAGACCTTGCTGCATCTCCAGCTGCTGCCGCCCCAGCTGCTCTAGAGCTTCTTGCTGCTGAGCGCTCTCCCTGCCTCCTTTAGTTCGTCATCACTAGTCAGCGCTGATGTAGTCCATTGGGAATCTGAGTTATGAGGAGCCAATTATAAAACCTCAGGTCTGCCTGAGATTGGTTTAGAACTCCATGCATTAAACCCCCCATTGCTGTCTTCCAAACGAACACAAGTTTAATCTTTCTCTAAACTCTGTCAAATACCCTGTGATCCCCATGGAAATATTTGTTCTCTGCCATATTTTCTCACCTGGAACTATTCTGATATCTTAAATAAAGGTGGATGTTGAAGGCATACTTCTTTGCAGGTATCACTTCTTCTTACTTTTCCTCCTTGAATTATCATCCTTGCATGTTCATCAGTTTCAGATAGGCCCGCGCATTCCTTCTGCTCTCATTCTCAGACAGGAAGATGCTTTTCAGAGAGCACACCTGCCGCTCCCTGGCTGAGCACACCCCTGCGTGAAGAGCAAGTTCTGGGCCGGACAGTAAAGCTCTGGGAGCAGAGCTCACTCGGGGGCAGGGAGTTGAGAAGCAAACACTCTCGCTCACTTGCCCTGGAGAAAGGGTGAAGGGTGGGGATGGGGACAGGGAAGTGGGGCAAGAAGGGTGGTGACGTCCAGCCTTCTGGAGTCCTTGGCGGAAAGCCCCTCCCTCCTCCAAGGATGTTCTACTCTTTTTCTCTCTCTGACTGGGTTCCTTCCCTACCTCCCATCATTTCCTAGCTTCGCTACAGCACTTCCTTTGGTCATTTCCCAAATCAGTTACTTTCTCTCAAACCCTGGCGTGTCGAGCTGCTTCCAAGGGAGCTCTTTCTGAAACACCCACATTCCCCATCTCAGTGGCCTCAGCACGTCCTCATACAAGGGACCTTGTTCTCATGTAGGGCTCTACTCTTGGGTTTACTGTCTAAGAAATAAGTGCATCTTCCGCTTCATTCCAAAAGGCTACTTTTAGACATCTTATCTTGAATCCTTTTTCGCCTTATATTCCTGGCTCTGAGGTGTAGTGAGCAGTACCACATCGGCCACTCTCGTCCTAAAGCAGGCTGTATTCCAGGGATGCCACCCCAACCTGTGTGCTGAAGGAGGCTGCATGTCAGGTTGTTTTGCTAAGATCTGTGTGCCTGTTTGGGTTAAGCACAAACACAACACTAGAAGAAATTTCTGCCAAAGATTAATAAATAAATCCTCTCAGGAGAAATCTGGGGAACTTGCAGTGGTAGGAGAAGCAGAGACAAGATGCACTTCCAGTATACTCCACTCATTGGATGCTCAGGAGTTAGAGTGCGATGCCTCAGACCTGCCTCTCTTAGAGGTGAGGTGGCCGAGGTGTATACTCCCACTTCATCACCACTAGCTGCAGTGCACTCTGCGCAGGGGAAGAGGATGCAGAGAAGCAGCTCCACAGGAAGTGGCACCTATAGCCGAGGACAGTTGTGGAGGACCACCTGGATGACTCTCCTTGAAAGAAGAGCAATTGCCCCATTTGGGCTGAACCTGGTGCTAGGTTCCATGTACTGAGGTGTGCAGAGCTGGCTGTGACCTTTCCTTAGCCCTTCCGTTGGCTTTGAGCAATGCAAATCGGTCCAACCGAGGTGCCAATGTGTAGTCTCTGAAGCAAGGCAATAGGACAGTGTTTCACCGCCCACCCCCTTAGCTCCTAAAAGACATGTGTGAGCTGAGCAGAATGGAAAGCCCTGCTCCTCCCTGTAGGCTGGGGTCAAGCCTCGGGATAAAAGGCCATGACTTCCCAGGGCATGAGAAGTTACACATCAGAGCTGAAGCACCGACCACAAAACATTAGATACTACCTCAAATTGTGTTGTGCAGAGTATTCCTTCTGCACATCCTTCTCTCCACATACTGCAGAGGTGAGTTCAGGCCTCCTACCTGGCCCAGTGCACAGCACTCACCTACTTCCCGCCATTCTCACAGTCACTCATCCTTGAGCCACTCCCTTCTTCACAAATTAATAAAACCCTAGCTCGGCCCTGGGTCCTGGCCTTTTTGTTCTGGTTATCCACTATCCTAGTTGCATTTAGGACCCCACTGGCCCCCCGAACTACACATACGCCTTAGTGTCTTTCTTTATCCTTGCCATGGGCAGCACCGGAAGTGGTAGACTGGAATTAACTGGCTAGAATTCCAGTAACTTTCCCATGGGGTTACAAATGCAAACACCCTGGGCAGCGACGAGCACTGGGAAGGGCTTGCTATAGACAGTTGCCTGGAGAACAGAGCAGCTGCACACAGTGGGCCACCTGCATTGTGCACCCATGGAAGCTTCTGGAAGGGGACACGGTGTGAAGGAGATCTGGGCAGGGATCATATCATTCATCTGACCTCCTATTTCTCTCATTGACCTCCCTCCTACTGCTTAGCTCAAATTACTAGAGGAAGTTGTCCAAGGGGTGTCAGTGGGCAGCGTTCTGGAGATTTGGTGACTCTCCTGGTAGTCTCCTGGGTCTGGTCCTGGCAGTTCTGTGCCTCTCGTCACCATGTCCTTATTGCACTAGAGCTGCTGTACTTGCCGATCCCCAGTGAAGAATGGAACAGGAGATGCCTGGAACACCCAGTGGTCCCTGAGAGCTGCACAGAAATCCCCCTGGCACAGTGGGCAGCTCTTCTCCCTCGGAGATAAGTCCTGGTGTCAGGAGAACAGGCCTATTTTTCCTGTGTCTCCCGGGCATGCTGAGCTCAGTGTGATAGGCTGGAGACCACAGCCTGCTTCCTGCCGTGGCCCTTCACACGCCCTTGGGGCCTCCCCACCTTTGCACCCAGCATCTCTACTTCCACAGAGACTAAATAAAGCTGTGTGGAGGCAGCGTAGGTTTCCTCAGATGGGTCCCTGGGAGCATAGGTGGCAGAGACAACTCTTCTCTGGATGCCTTAGTTTTCTGTATTTAAGTATCTGAATATGGGGACAGAGTCCCACATCACGGCCACTGGTTCAGGGTAGGTGGCATCCTGAAGAACTGAGCTTCTTCCTTGCAGGGCGTCATCCCCAAACTCTGCCTTGGCTGTGGCTACAAGAGGTGGTGGCAACACACTTCCACAATGGACACGCAGACCTGGTGAAGGTGCAAAGGCATTTCCCATGGAACTGAGAAAACAATCCTACGCTTCATATGGAACCAGAAGAGACCTAGAGTAGCAAAAGCAGTTCTGAGCAGCAAGGGCAAGGCAGGGCCATCACTGTCTCGGACTTCAAATTATACTGCAAAGCTACGGTGATGTCGTGGTGAAAAACCCCAGACTTATAGGTCAGTGGAACAGTATAGAGGAGACAGAAACAACTCCAGGTACATTCAGCTACCTTATCTTTGACAAAAGGGCCAATAATTTCAATGAAGGAAAGATAACCTCTTCACTGCTTTCTATTCCCCTCTGGGTGTTTTTCCAGAAGAAATAAAGATATTGGACCACAGTGATATATGTGCACCCATGTTTATAGCAGCACAATTTTTCATAGCTAAATCTTGGACACAACCGAAATGCCCATCAACCAGGGAATGGATAAAAAAGACATGGTATTTTAATACAATGGAGTATTACTCAGCTATAAAGAAAGATAAACTCGAGGCTTTTGTAGGTAAATGGATGCAAGTAGAGACCACACTCATAAGTGAAATAAATCAGACCTGCATGTGTAAACATCATATTACCTCCCTAGTGTAAGAAACAGAAAGATTAAATAAAATCCAAAACGTACAATAGATATTGTGAAAGGGAAAGAAACTGCTCAAAAGGAAAGAACAACTGGATGGGGAAAGGAGAAAGGAAGGAAGGGAAAATTTATATATACACATGAGACAGTTAAGATAATTGTACTAATTTCTATTAGTTTATGGAAAAGGACAGTTAGTGTTTATTCTGTTTGATCACTTTGACTTGCATATGTCTGCTAATCTGCACAACTGCTTTGAAGATAATAACATGCACTATAACAACTACTGTTAATTTCCTATCATCTTGTTTTGGAATTTTATATAATTTTTATTGTTTCCCATTCTCTTTAAAAGAAAAAAAAATATCCCTCCCAATAACCTTTTCAACAACTGGTGCTGGGAAACTGGCTTTCCACATGCCAAGGGTTGAATCTGGGCCCATCTATCTCACCATGCACTACACTAAAATCAAAATGGACCAAAGATTTAAATATTAAAAAAGAGACACTTAGGCTTCTGGAGGACAAAATATGTCAAACTCTTGAAGACACAGGCACAGGCAGAGGTTTTCTAAGCAGAACCCTGGTTGCACAGGAAATAACAGGAAAGAACAAATGGGTCCCATGAAATTAAAGTTTCTGCACAGCAAGGGACACTGCTGACAGAGTGAAGAGACAACCTACAGAATCAGGAAACATTTACTAGCTACTCCTCAGACAAAACACTAATATCCATAATATATAATGAACTTAAAAAAAATAGACCCTCCAAATTTAAAGACCCAATCAAAAATGGGCATTTAAATGAACAGTTACTTCTCAGACGAAAAAGTCTAAGGTGTCCGTAAATACCGCATATGAAAAATTATTCAACATCACTGGCCATTTGAGAAATGTAAATTAAACAACACTGAGAGCCAGTGTGCTGTCACCTGCCTGCTATCCCAGCATTCAGGAAGGCTGAGGCAGGACGATATCCTTGAGTTTGAGGCCAGCCTGGGTTTTATAATGAGACCCTGTCTCAAAACACAATAAACAAACAAACAAATAAATATATATAAAACTGCATTTGGATTTCAAAGAATGGCTATCATCAAGAAATCAACCAATAACAAATGCTGGCGAGGCTGCGGTGAAAGGGGGATTCTTTTTCATTTTTGGTGGGAACGTAAATTGGTCAAACCACTATGGAAATTAGTATGGTGATTCTTCAAACAACTAAAAGTAGAAATCCCATCTGACCTCATCCAGGTATCTTCCTGAAAGAGTTAAAAACATCCCATTACATGATGAATGCATACCCACGTTTAGAGCAGCACAGTTCATAATAGCTACATCTTGGAAGCAGCTTGTATGTCCATTAACTGATGACCAGATACAGAAAATAGTGCTGGGCTGGGGATGTAGCTCAGCGGCACAGCACCTGCTTGGCAAGCGCAAGATCCTGAGTTTGATTTCTGGTACCCCCCCAAGAAAAGAAAAGAAAAAGAAAACGTAGTACTCACACTGAGTGGAGTACACCGCTCTGCCACAGAGAAGGGTAAACTCAAGTCACGTGCAAGAAAGTGGATGTACCTTGAGATCACAATGTTAAGTGAAGTAAAACAGGTGCACAAGCTAAATATCACCTGGTTTCTCTGACATGAGGAATCCCGTATATATATAAAGGCCACAACAGAAGACAGACAATAGGAAAACAAGAGAGAAAAGCTATTGTAATAGAGCGTGGACAGTGTGTCTAAAATGATTCAGTGTAACTGCCTTCTGTGCTTTACGTGCCCCTTTTGGGCCTGTTAGTCTTGTTGTTAGTGTGTTCATAATACTCAACTTGGTAAGGACTTATAAAGTAAATAAATGAATCTGATGCTGGCAAATGTTTTTTACAAAGAGGGTGGAGCAGAAGGGGGAAAATAAAGAATTTGGATGTGTTCCGTACATACACCCAGTCCTTGCAATGAATGTCATCATTATGCAATGCAAACATGGATAAATAAAAGTTAACAACTTGGAAAGCAGGTGGTGGCATCACACCATGCAACTCCTCCTGCATGGCACTGTAGGAAGCATCCCCCCAAGCTCAGGTTAAGCACCCCGCATCCTCTGCCATGTCTGAGAGCTGTTCACCACAGGTCTATTACACAGGAATCCCTGGTGCAAGATCAAACTCGGTGGTGCCTTGGTTTGCAAATTTAATTCCTTTCATGATTTTGGTCCCAAACTGAATTGATTGTGAACTGAATCAAGTTCAGTGGTTAGGTTCAATTCTTTTTTTTATTTTAAAGAGAATATAAAACATTACAAAATAACAACACAGACAAAACCCAAAAAAGCAAAAACAAAAATGACACAGGGTTTCAAAACAAAATGATAGGAATTAACAGTGGTTGTTATATTACATATTGTTATCTTCAATGAAGTTGCTCGGATCACTAGATATAAGAATGCAAGATTGATCAAACCATTAAAAAGAATAAAAAACCCATTGGAAACGATACAGAGCTTCACAACAAGATAGTAGGAATTTACCAGTAGTTGTTACATTGCATATTGTCGTCCTCATGGGGAAATTTGATTCAGTTTGCAACCAATTCAGATTGTGACCAGAATGGTGGAAAGAATTAGGTTTGTGAACTGAAGTACCACTGACTCCTGCACTCCACACAGACCCTGTATGCTGAAAGCAGATACCCTCACCCAGACAGAAATTCAGTGTAAATGTAAACCCTGCTCCAGTAGGAAACAAGCAACTGGTTGATGTCCATGGGGACGGTAACTTTCCAGCACCTCCGTGTTTGTCTCTTGCTGGCAGACGAGGCTCTCCACAGAGGACAGAGAGTGGTTCTCCAGGCTGCACTCTGGAGACTCTGTCACGGGGCAGCCCCTGTGATCTGTGTCACCTCTGTGGTCCATCCTCTGGAGTACATGTACGTTACCGAGGTACCCACATCAGTCCCATTTCTGGTTCACCAGGTCTGGATGTCATCAACACCTTGGTTATCATGGTGCTGTGTTGGAGGTTCAGAACACCTACATCTTTCTGGAGGGTATTACGATGCAGAGGAGAGGAGTCCCCACAGCACTGGGTCCATGAATTTATGCTATTCTCGGTTTTGCACGAACTGTGTCTGTTTCTGCTTCCAGTCCTTAATTTAACAGCTCCACTCAGCAGTTCAGTTCTATAAATCCTACATCAAAAACTACGTTAATTTGCTGCAGCCAAGATCCTACTTCCATAGCACAGTGGTACCTTGGTTCACGAACTTAATTCGCTCCACAATTCTGGGGAAGATGGCCGTGTTCGTGTTTGTGTGGGAGAGACGGCTGCAGTCGTGTTTATCACCTGATGCGGAGTTCTTGATCAGAAGCAAAGTTTTGCTGCGTGTTTCATTCAAGAAACACATATTCCTGTGCAGTCTACGCACTATACAAACATACAAATACACACATAGCTCCTAAAAATGTAAATAAAATTTTATTTCTGTTGTACAACAACATAGTTTAATGGAAAATATGTTGATTTTCCTATCAGTTAGAGACGGTTACAGTGGCTGTCTTTTAAATTGTGATATTCTTACATTGTGATTCACCTAACAGTAGTACACTTTAGCTACAGATGAAATACACCCCAAGGTTTATTACAAATGTGCCTATGCATTAACAGAAGTGGCGCCTGACAAGAAAAGTCTTTTATTTGGATGCCACTCTCACACGGTCATTCTGTCCTGTTGTGTCCAGGCTGTGGGCGGGCGTGGGACACAGGAGTTGAGTGGTGTTTGCAAGTGTCCCTTGAATCTGTTCATTCAGACTTCCCTGGAGTTTGCTGAACTCAGTTATTTTATTTCATGGCATTCTAAAAAGACAAAGAGAATCCAGTTCAAAAGGAAAAGAAATATTTAATACACTGTTGGACTCTGAATATGAGCCTGTAGGACAGAAGGAGTGTAGTTTAGGATGATTTTGGAGGATTTGTGGGTGTTGTGCAGATGACAATCGTCAATTCTGCTTCTGTGCACTCCGAGGAGAGTCCGGGTAGGACACAGATGAAGTATCTCCCGAGTTAGAGGTTACTCTCCAAAATAAGCCCGCATGCCGCCCATAGTGACTGCCCAGTGTGCTGCATGTTGGCACAATTGTCATCTCTGTGGTCTGTTGGGTTTGCCCTTAGTGATACAAAATAGTAAAGAAACACTTCAGTGTTTCAGACTACAAAGGTCACAGTTTTCTCCTCAGGATAATTTTCTTGTTATATGGATACCATCAGTATTTCCTTGTTTTGACAGCTTTGGTTTGGGACTGTCACAGATACATGCAACACCTCAAATGCAGAGGTGAGCCCTAGGCTTCCTTGCCTACTGAGAGAGCCTGAGGAGATTTAAAAACTTCCAGCTCCAGGGCCCTACTCCGGACCAAGTAAATCGGAACTGTGTGGCCAGCAGCCAAGCACTGCAGCTTTCACCGCTCCTCAGGTGAGGGTGCCATCAGCCGGGCTGTGGCACGCTGCAACTGCACAGGGATGGAAACATGCCCTGCCTTCGCAGCTGTAGGGAAGGGGTTCTTGTATTCTCCCTAAATTTATATACAAACGTCTCCCAAAAAATTAAAAAAATTTTCTTCCATGTTGCTATATTTTTTCTCTCTTGTACAACAAACCCCCATGAGAGTCTTCCAGCCTACATCATGTGATGGCTTAAGTCTTTCATGTTTTCCATATTTATAGACATAAATCTGTCAAAGAAGAACAAGTAAATCAAGTATTTGCTAAATAAATTCATATGATAAAAGTAGTGCCAAGGGCCTTGGTCATCGAAGGTCTTCGTGGAAGGAAGATATTTAAGGTATCGTCTTAGACACCGGCGACTCTTATCTGCTTGTTTCTAGCTCAAACGGTGCCCAGCGACAGCCGAGCAGCTTCCTGACTTTTAGTGACCACACTCACCCCATCACTGGAAGCCACTTTTGCACACTTTCTGCTCACTCCTTCCTCACTACAAACAAGGGAGAGCTGATGCCTTTGACCTCTATCTCTGTTATCTAGACTCGTTTTTCTCCCTGATTTTCTTGTGTGTGTGTGTGTCTGTGTGTGTGAAATCTGGTCAACAGCTTGAGTCATGATGAGTGAGAGAGTGCAGTTCCTCTTCAGAGCCGAGCAACATAGAAGAGGTCTTTGAATCCCATCCAGCCAGAGAAACCATGATTCACAGCAGCCAGCTGACACATTCCAGTAGCCCTGTTCTTACAGCAGGAGTCTATTTCACGTGCACACCTTCTCTGCCTTTGTGATTCTTCACAAAGTAGTCATTAGACCAACATTAAGTTTCAATACTCTCTGTCCATAGAAAGAATTATGGGTATGTAAGAATCATTATTGCTCACGGGAGGGAACCATGTGCTACACAAACTGCGGCTTTGGAATAACATGGTACCAAAAGGCAGAATGCCAGGTGACAGCTGTCTTTGAAGAAGCAGAAGCAAGAAAGAAGATTACAAAATTGATGGGAAAGAACGACGTATGATGAATCCAAACACATCAGGAAAGGAAACGATGCTTTGCATCCACCAGGAAATTTTACCAGGAAAATACACTTACTGAATTAGATAATTGCCTGTTTATTAACACAAACAACAACAGGGAAGAGAGCTGCTTGTGGTGACAATAGCTGCTTAGCAGGGTATAAAAGGGGACAGGGGCAGGCAGGCTTCCAGACCTCACAGACACCTCCACCTCGCAAACACACCCAGAACCTCTAGCCGCCAACACCATGGTCAACTCCTGTTGTGGCTCTGTCTGCTCTGAGCAGGGCTGTGGCCAGGAGAGCTGCTGCCAGCCCAGCTGCTGCCAGACCACGTGCTGCAGGACCACCTGCTGCCGCCCCAGCTGCTGTGTGTCCAGCTGCTGCCGGCCCCAGTGCTGCCAGTCTGTGTGCTGCCCGCCCACCTGCTGCAGGCCCAGCTGCTGCATTTCCAGCTGCTGCAGGCCCAGCTGCTGTGAGACCACGTGCTGCAGGACCACCTGCTGCCGTCCCAGCTGCTGTGTATCCAGCTGCTGCAGGCCCCAGTGCTGCCAACCCAGCTGTTGCAGACCTTCCTGCTGCATCTCCAGCTGTTGTCGCCCTAGCTGTTGCCAAACCACCTGCTGCAGGACCACCTGCTGCAGACCTTCCTGCTGCATCTCCAGCTGCTGCAGACCCCAGTGCTGCCAGCCCAGCTGCTGCAGGCCCAGCTGTTGCATTTCCAGTTGCTGCTGCCGCCCCTCCTGCTGCATCTCTAGCTGCTGCCGCCCCTCCTGCTGCCAGGCCACCTGCTGCCGCCCAGTTTTCTCTAGTGGTTCTTGCTGCTGAGCTATCTGATCTCCAAGCTCCTGTTCTTCATCAACAGCCATTTCTGATGTAGCTCATTCTGACCTTACCATAAGGGCTCAAGTTTAGAACCCAGGAACGGTTGAGACTGGCTTTGGCCTCTAGATACACTGTCCCCTCCCCTGAAGTTATTATTTCTTTCACAAATGAACATATGTTTGAATATTTCCTGGAAATCTCTCAATCATCGTGGGAATGCTTGTTCTAGCTCATATTTTCTGAAATGGAGATGCTCTGATATTTTTAATAAATCCAAAATTTGAAGCATAGAAATACAAGTATGTCATGTGTCCTTATTTCTCTTCCTTTTTTTTTTTTTTTGCGGTACTGGGGGTCTAACTCAGGACCTTGCGCTTGTCAGGAAGGCACTTATTTCACTGAGCTATATCCCCAGCCCCTCTCCTCCTTGATTTGTTCCCCTTCTGTGGCCTTCTTGGGGCGGCACATCCCTTAAGAATGAGAAGACCAGAGAAGATGGTTTCAGGTGCATCTGCTCTGTTCCTATAGCACATGTCTATTTAGCATTGGAAGATGTTCTTTTTTTAATTTTAAAGAGAAAAGAAAAATGAATAACAAAATAACAATAAAGACACAAACAAAACAATAAAAACAATACAGGATTTGAAAACAATGGTTATTATATTATATATTGTTATAGTCAATGATGATAACATCTTCAGATCACCAGATGTAAGAATGCAAGATTGATCAAACAATTAAACAAAATAACAAGAAATAAAAAAACTCCTTAGAAATGATACAGAGCTTCAGTAAACATGATACTAGGAATTCAGCAATGGTTGTTATATTGAATATTGTTTCTTCAAATTAGTTGTTCCAATTACCAGGTATAAGCATGCAAAATTGGTCAAGAGAAAAAAGAAAAAGAAAAATTTAAGCATTATCTTTTCTTTCCAACAAACCAATAGACATCAGCAATATACTCAGCTCACCTATCCTTGAATGTATATAATTTTTTCTTTTACTTTTAAAGACAAAATATCAAAAAGTAGCAAAAGCAAAGGCACAAGTAAGACAACTTCAAAGCAGATAACAGATACAGTTGTGCGAGATGGATCAAACAATGACATGTCAACTGTTCCTTTCATCAAACCAATAGTAGTTAGTAGTACAATTACCCTAGCCACCCTGTGTACATAAACATACCTATTTTTTCCCTGGAAGATGGTCCTTATGGCAGCACCTAATTCCGCCTAGAGACTTTCTCCAGTTGATGATCAAGCCCGGATCATGAGAACAATGTTGCTGTTAGCAGATCTCGCTCAGGGAAGTAAGTGCCCAAGGAAATACCCCTGATGACCTTTCCTTGGTAAGGTGTCCTTGTAAGCTTCTCCATGGGATATACTCCACCTGCCCCATGGCGCTTGCACAAGTGACATGAGGTCAATTGCACTCACTTTGATCTCTGACTTGGATCGTTTTACCAGGATCCTCTACTGCTTCCTGGGATCATTTCCCAACTGATTTATTTGTGCTCAAATCCCCTTGTAAGGTTGTTCCAGAGGTCATCCAGTCTATGACTATAGTGCTCCAAGTTTAGTGCTTGCAATTCAGGGTAACTGTCTTTATTATATAAATACCACCAATAATATTTTATTGTTTTAGCTATTTTGTTTTGAAATTGTCACAAATTCATGTACTACCTACAAACTAGAGTGGTTTCCACATGTGAATCTGATTTATTTCACTTATGATTATGGTCTCAAATTGCATTCATTTACCTATAAAAGCCTCAAGTTTATCCTTCTTTATGGCTCCATTGTATAAAAATACCACATATTTTTTATCCATTCCTTTGTTGATGGACATTTGGGTCGTTTCCAAGATTTAGCTATTACAAACTGTGCCGCTATAAACATGGGTGCACATATATTGCTATGGTTTGATGTTTTTAATTCTTCTGGTGAAATACTCAGAAGGGGAATAGCTAGTTCAAATGGAGCTCCCTGTGTGAGAACCTGAAAAAGTAAATAAGGTCCAAAACGTACAACAGATATTGTTAAATGGGAAGAAACTGTTTGTCCCGGCCCGCGGGTAGTCAACGAAGGCTCCTAAAGAGAGGGGGAGTGGGGTAATCTGAGACAAGAGACACGAGAAATGGAGGCAAGACAAAACTCTGATCAAGCCTCGTTTATTGAGCAGAAGTCTCGGGTTTATATACAGTGCAGGAGCGGGGATTGACGTCAGTGGGTCACTAGGCAACGGAGGGAGGTCCAGACATCACGCGAGGGTGGTCAGAGCATCAGGCGATATTACATCATTACAGGAAGTTGTCCATATACAGAAGTCTATTATATAATTACAGGAAACTAACCATACATGGAAACTACAGGAAACTGACCATATATGGAAACTGAAACTAAATTCTCAAGATGGCTGGTAGTTTACAAGATGGATGCAGACCGCAGGTCTCTCAGCGGTCTCCCACAACTGTTCAAAAGGAAAGAGAAAGGGATGGGATGGGATGAGAGAAAGGAGAAAAGAAGGAAGAGAAAAGAAAAAAATACAAGACAGTTAACATAGTTATACTACTAGTTTCTCTCAGTTCATTGAAAAGAAAGATTTGTGCTGATATTGTTTGGACAAAATCATGCCTATATCTTATATTCTGAATAGGTATTTTGAAGATAACAAAATGCAATGTATTTTTTTTTTATTTTAAAGAGAAAAGAATAAAGCAATGACACAGAATTTCAAAACAAGATAATGGGGTGTCTTGGTTACTTTTCTCTCGTTGCTGAGACAAAATACCCAACACCCAAAATGAAGGAAGGAAAGGTTTATTTAGCTTACAGTTTGTGGAGGTTTCAGTCCATACTTGGCTGGCTCTGAGGCAGAGTGGCACACAGCAAAGGGCAAGCGTTCACGGCAGCAGAGCACAGCAAAAACAACCAGCAAAAGGGAAGAATGTCTGCAAGCAGCCTCCTTTTTTCCCCTACATTGTAAACAGCCTACCCCCACCCAGGGGTCATGAACCTCTCACACAATCTCCATGCCCACCTCTTCCACAGGCTCAGGATGTTTACAGTAAGCACCCCAACTTCCTCCTGAGTCACTCAGCTAAACCTCTAGATTCCCCAAGTTGACACAATGTATCAACCATAACAAGGGGGATAACGAGGGTTAATATATTGTGTATGATTATCTTCAAAGTATTTGCTCACATTACAAGATGTAGGCATGCATTGATCAAACCATATAAACACAAACTTTTTTCAATGGGCTAAAATCAACAGTATAACTATTTTATCTATCTTTTGTATATCTATCAATCTATCTTTGGTATAGATAGTTATATAGTTATGTATAAATAGACAAGACAGTAATATATACTTATATATTATATATATTTTTTCCTTTCCTTTCTTCTTTCATCCATCCCAATTGTTCTTTTCTTTTGAGCAGTTTTTTCCCCCTTTTAGAATATGTATTGTAGATTTTGGATCTTATTTACATTTTCTTAATTTTACACTAGGGAGACAGTATGATGTTTACACATGTGAGCCTAATTTATTTCACTGACAAATATGGTCTCTAGTTCCAACCATTTACCTATAAGAGTCTCAAGTTCATTCTTCTTTACAGCTGAGTAGTACTCCATTATACAAAATACCACATCTTTTTTTTTATCCATTCCTCAGTTGATGTGCATTTGGGTTGTTTCCAAGAGTTAGTTATGACAAATTGTGCTTCTATAAACATGGGTGCACATAAATTGCTGCTATATGATGTTTTTAATTCTTCTGGGAAGATACCCGGAGGGAAAAGCTGCATTGAATGAGACCTCTAGTCCTAGTGTCCTGAGAAATCTCGTCACTGATTTCCACAGTGGTTGCACCAGTCCACACTCCCACCAACAGTGGAGAAAGGCTCCTTTTCCCCTACAGTCCCTCTAGCATTTGTTATTGGTTGATTTCTTGATGACACCCATTCTTTTTGGGATGAGATGGAATCTCAGTGTTGTTTTAACTTGCATCTCTCAGATGACCAATGATGCTGAACATTTTTTCATGTATTTATTTGCCACTTGTATTTCTTCATCTGAGAAGTATTTATTCATCTCAGATGCCCAGTTTTTGATTGGGTTTTTGAATTTGGGTAGCTTGAGTTTTTTGAATTATTTATATGTTCTAGGTAGAGGTCCTTTGACTGAGGATGAGTTGGCTAAATTTTTTCCCATTCTGTGGGCTTTCTTTTCACTCTGTTGGTGATTTCTTTTGCTATGCAAAATCTTTTTAATAAGATGAGATCCCAGGTCCAGGGACCTAGCTCAGCAGCACAAGCACCTGCCTAGCAAGTGCAAGGTCCTGAGCTCAATTGCCAGTATTCCCCCCAAATCTGTCCTATAAGATCAGATCCCAATTGTTGATTCCTTGAAGTATTTCCTGCACAGTCTGGGTTTTGCTCATAAACTCTCTACTTACACCTATATCTTGAAGACTTCTACCTACATTCTCCTCCAGCTCATTTAGTGTTTCTGTTTTAATATTTAGATTTTTTATCATTTTGATTTTAGATTAGTACATAGTAATAGACATGGACCTAATTTTAGTCTGTGGCATGTGGAAAGCCTTTTTTTCCAGCAACATTTATTAAAGAGGTTATCTTTCTTCCAGTGATTATGTTTGGCCCCTTTGTCAAAGATAAGGTTGCTGAGTGTGTTTGTAGTTGTGTCTACATCTTCTAGTCTGTTCCAGATCTGTCTTTTTTGAGTACCATGCTGATTTTATCATAGTAGCTTTGTAGTATAATTTCAAGCCAGGGACTGTAATGCTTCTTGCTTTGCCTTTGGTGCCCAGGATTACCTTTGCTATTCTAGATCTCCTGTGATTCCAGATGAATTTTACAAATGCTTTCTCTAGATCTGTGAGATATCCTAATGGTATTTTGATCAGGATTGCACTAAATCTCTATAACAGTTTTGAGAATATGGCCATTTTCACTACGATGACTCTTCCTACCCATGCAAGAATGATCTTTCCATTTTCTGATATCCTTTTCAATCTCCTTTTTCAGAGTGCTGTAATTTCAATGTATAGATCTTTTATTGCCTTTGTTAGATTGATTCCTAAGTATTTCATTTTTTATATGCTATTATGAAAGGTGTGGTTTCCCTAATTTCTCTTTTGGTGGGTTTGTTGTTTGTGTACAGGAATGCTATTGATTGTTGAGTGTTGACTTTGCATCCAGCTATGCTACTGAATTTGATTATTGAATCTATAAGCCTTTTGGCGGAATTTTTGGGTCCTTCTATGTAGAGTACCGTGTCATCTGCCCGTAATCCTAGCTTAACTTCTTCCTTTCCTCTTTATGGCTTTTATTTCTTTCTCTTGTCTAAGTGCTCTGGCTACTATTTCAAGAACTACATTGAATAAGAGTGGTGACCGTGGACATCCTTCTCTCATGCCTGATTTTAAAATGAAAGATTTCAGTTTGTGACCATTGAGTGTGATGTTGGTTGCTGGTTAGTCAAAGATGGCTTTGATCAGATTGAGATAAAGACCATCTATTCAGTTTTCTGGAGGGTATTTATCAGGAATGAGTGCTGGACTTCATCAAAAGATTTTTCGGCAATTACTGACATGATCATTTGTCTTTGGTTTAGCCTGATTCTTGATTTTTTTCTCAGTGATAAGGAACATACTCAGTGACATATGCTTAGCAATGTTTATAGCAGCACTACTCATGAGAGTCAATCCTGGAAGCAGCATGTATGACCATTGAGACATGCATAGAAAAGAAAATGTGGTTTGTGTACACAAGGGAACACTATGTGACTAGAAGGAAAGATAAACTTGGAGGAATATGGAAGCACCTGGAAAATATGTTGAATGAAATAAATCAAACCCAATAGCATATGCTGTCTCTCATTAGAGTACGGCAAGTACAAACACACAGCATAACGATGGACTGGTAGATGGGGACAAGGGGATGGACCTCTTGCAGATGGGAAGGGGTCCAGGAGGCTGCGGGTGAGGGGAGAAGGCGGGGAAGGGAAGCCGGAAGATTTGAGATGTGCCACCGACAGGGACCAAATTCCCACAATGCCCGTGAACAGTAGATGTCTGTGGTAACATGAGCTAAGAGTAATAATAACAATGAGAATGAAAGGGGGACGCGGGATTTTGAGGTGGGGGGAGGCGGGCGGGCGGGGGAGGGCATTAAAGAGCTGCGGTCTACACATCACCGCTTCCCAGATGATTAAAAACTTCATGTTCTGCAAACATGCCCTAACGAAATAAAAACCACCGTAAGAAAAGACGGCCCTAAATGATTCATTTCTCTCTGAGTGTCCACGTGGGTGGAGTCTCGTGCTGGGCGGGAAGGCAGGAGATGCGACCGGGCCGAG
>PVLD010021982.1:0-30268 GCA_004027595.1 Dinomys branickii
ATTCCCTACTATCTTCTCTATAATTTGGTATTTCCTTTAATGTTTTTGTGTTAACTAATGTGAAGATAACTATGTAATACAACATCCAGTTCTAATTCCCTACTATATTCTGTATAACTTTGTATTTTCTGTATTGTTTATGGCTTTTCTGGTTCATATGTCTCCATTCTTTTGTCTTTAAAATAAAATTTAAAAAATATATATATAATGCCCAAGATAATATCTTTAGACCAGAGATTAGGTTGCCATCATGAACACAGATTTAGCACCCACTATGAGCTACGCATTGCCCTAGGTCCTGGGGATGCAAAGATAAATAAGTCACAGGCCTTGGCCCCAAGGAGTTATATATCATCTGCTCCCAGTAAGTAGCGTGCTGGATAGTAGTAGGCAGAGTGCTTCTGAATCACAAATGGGGTGGAGGGCCTACTCCCAGAGCAATCGAGTACTTCCAAAGAAACTTCCTAAAGAATGAGGTGTCTAAGTTTATCATGAAGGATGAGAAATTACTAGGGTGATAAGAAAAGATGTCTAGTTTCTTGAGGACCTCTGGGTACTCTGTTGCAAGTGTCTAATAGGATGTGGTTTTTTTACAAAGGGAAAAGGCATAACTTTCATACACACACACACATACACACACACACAAAACACCAGAAGTTTGGCACCTCCCAAGCTGGAGAGCACTCAAAGAAATAACCAGAGGAAGCAGTAGTCACAGAGTGGAAGGGATCATGGCCAGTGGGCATTACCAACTTGGCATATGCAAACATGAGAGTAGAAGAAGTGGGGAAAAAACTGCACCTGTCATGTAGAAACTGCTTGTATTTGTTCTCAATGAACTTGAGACACTTTCCCACCGCCGTTTTTGAAAACTACCAGGAAAGCACAGAGGATTTTGCAGGGACTCGTGACAGCAAGTGGGGGCAGAGCCAAAGAAACCAGAGTAAAAATTAAAATAGTAAGGATTATACAGGCTTGTTGGAGGAAATTAATAAAGAATAAATAAAGCAAAAGGAATATACCACCCCAACCCTGTATCCATGTTGGATCCAAACTGCAGTTGCGTTTACTTTGTCAACTTGTGTTACGCTTTCATCGTTATTACTTACCAATATTCATTTCTTGAGAGCGACCTGTTTGGGGAATGATGATTACAGATGCTGTAATGACTGCTATGCTTATCAATCTGATGCGGAGGACAGAGGCTGCTAACACAAGCACAGACAGGCACACATCAACCTCCCGTGTGTGGCAGCACTCTGGTGAGTCTAATGGAAGAGTCTCCTTCTGTTTTCCCACGGATATTAATGTCTACATGAGCTTAATTAAACTGCCATACCACAGCGATGTATGTGCACCCGTGTTTATAGCAGCACATTTTGTCATAGCTAAATCTTGGAAACAACCCAAATGCCCATCCACTGAGGAATGGATAAACAGGTGCGGTATTTCTGTACAATGGAGTATTACTCAGCTATAGGTAAATAGTTGCAACTAGAGG
Organism: Dinomys branickii; assembly: GCA_004027595.1. NCBI lineage: Eukaryota > Metazoa > Chordata > Mammalia > Rodentia > Dinomyidae > Dinomys > Dinomys branickii. Next base: position 1,502 of record PVLD010021982.1, read on the forward strand.
CCACACTCATAAGTAAAATAAATCAGACCCACATGTGTGAGCTTCACATTGTCTCCCTGGTGTAAGAACATGAAAGAGTAAATAAAACCCAAAATGTACAATAGATAATAAGAGAGGGAAAGAAATTGCTCAAAGGAATGAACAACTGGGATGAGGGAAAGAAAAAGAAAGTACTAAGGCATCATATATAGATATAGATATAGATATATTCATATGGATCAGTGGCATAACTGTACTGCTGGTGTCTGATGTTTTGTTGAGGGGAACATTTAATGATTAAAAGGTTTTTAATATATATTTTAGCCAACTTTGCATGCTCATTTCTGGTAATCTGAGCAACTTATGTGATGAAAATTTACAGTATAATAACCACTTGGTGAATTCCTACAATCCTGTCTAGGGTGTGGGAAGGGAGAAGGGAAAGAAGGGGAAATTATGTATGGATGTATATACAGGATAGCTAACAGTTGTACTACTGTCTTCTATTGCTTTACTGAAAGAAACACTTAATGATTACTGGTTTGATCATTATTGCATGTCTCTATTTGTTCTCCTGAGAAACCACTTTGAAGATATCAATATGTAACAAAACAACCATTGTTAATTTCCTACCACTTTGTCTGTAACTCTGTATTGTTTGTATTGTTCTTATGCTGTTTTGTAAATGGATGTCTGTTAATATGTTTTCTTCCTTTATTCTTAAAATTTACAAAACTCTGTCTAGTGAAATTATGTATTGTCACTAATGTTCTTTAAAATTATTATTTTCTTATTCCCTTTAATGATTTGATCTTCTATTGTTACATCTGGTAAACTGACCAACTTTATTGCAGATAACAACATGTAAAATAACAAGCACTGTTAATCCCTATCATTTGGTTTGAAACCCCGTATCATTTTTGATGTCTTAGCTTTGTTTTATTTGTATTTTGCTATTGTTCTTTTTCTGTCCTATTTTCTTTAAAATAAAAATTTCAAAAAATTTCAAAACAAGATAGTAGTAGTCAAGTAACAATGGTTAATACATTGCTTATGGTTATCTTCAAAGTAGTTGCTCAGGTTACAAGATATAGGCATGAAAAATTGATCAAACAATGTAAGCACAAACCTTTCTTTTCAATGAAATAATAGACATTAATAATATAGTTACCTTAGCTATCATATGTATAAATATATACATATATAATGTATATTCACTTTTCCTTTTCCTGTCTTTCTTTTCTCCTTTCCCCATCCCAATTTCTCTTTCCTTTTGAACAGTTTGTTCCCATTTCCAATATCTATTGTACATTTTGGATCTTGTTAACACTTTCAGCTTCTTACACTAGAGAAATAATACAATATTTACACATGCAAGACTGGTTTATTTCATGTATGAGAATGGTCTCAAGTTGCATCTATTTACCTGTAAAAGTTTCCAGTTTGTCCTTCTTTATAGCTGTAAAGTTCTCCATTGTATAAAAATACCATATCTTTTTTATTTATTCCTTGGTTGATGGGAACTTTGGTTCTTTCCAAGATTTAGCTGTTACAAATTGTGTTGCCATAAACATGGGTGCACGTAAATTGTTGTGGTATGATGTTTTTAATTGTTCTGGGAAAATGCCCAAAAGGGGAAGAGCTGGGTCTAATAGGACCTCTAATCCAAGTTTATAAAGGAATCTCCACACTGATTTACACAGTGGTTGCACCTCTCCACACTCTCATCAACAGTGGAGAAGTGTTCCTTTCTCCCCACATTTGTTATTTATTGATTTCTTGATGGCAGCCATTCTTTCTGGGGTAAGATGGAATCTCAGTGCTGTTTTAATTTGCATTTTTAAATGACCAATGATGCTGAAAATTTTTTATATATTTATTTGCCATCTGTATTTCTTCATCTGAGAAGTGTGTGTGCATCTCAGATGCCCTTTTCTTGACTGGGTCTTTTAATTTGGATGGTCTGCTATTTTCAGTTCTTTATAAGTTCTAGATATGAATCTTGTGTGAGGGATTATTGGCTAAAATTTTTGCCATTCTGTGGATTGTGTTTTCACTCTGTTGTTGATTTCTTTTGATGTGCAAACTCTTTTTAATAAGATGAGATCCTAGTTGTTGATTCTTTGGAGTATTTCTCACTCAGTTTGGATTTTGTTCATAACGTGTCTGCCAATCCCTATGTCTTCAAGGTTTCTACCTCTTTTCTCATCCAGTAGCTTTAGTGTTTTTGTTTTAATAATTAGATCTTTGATCATTTTGATGTTAGTGTAGTACATGATGATATACATGGGTCTAGTTTTAGTCTTTGACATTTAGACATCCAGTTTTTCCACCACTATTTATTAAAGAGACTATCTTTTCTCCAGTGAACACATTTAGCCTTTTTGTCAAAGATAAGCTGGCTGAATGTGTTTGTACTTGTGTCTACATCTTCTGATCTGTTCCACTGATCCTCAGGTCTGTTTTTTGCTAGTACCATGCTGAATTTATCGCTGTAGATTTGTAGAATAAGTTCAAGTCAGGGATTGTGATGCCTCCTGCCTTTCCTTTGGTACCCAGGATTGCTTTTGCTATTCTAGGTCTCTTCGTGTTCCAAATGAACTTTAGAAATATTTTCTGTAGATCTGTGTGCTATACTAATGGTATTTTGATCAGGATAGCATTAAATCTGTATAACAAGTTAGGAAATATGGCCATTTTCACTATGATGGAGCTTTCTATCCATGAGCAAGGGATATATTTCCATTTTCTGATATCTTCTTCAATCTCCTTTTTCAGAATACTGTAATTTTCAATGTATAGATATTTTTGTTTCTTTTGTTAAACTGATTCTTAGGTATTTCATTTTTTTGGATGCTATTGTAAAGGGTGTAGTTTCCCTAATGTCTCTCTCAGTGAGTTTCTTGCTTGTGTACAGGAATGCTATTGATTTTTGAGTGTCGACTTTGTATCCAGCCATGTTACTGAATTTGGTTATTAATGCTAGAAGTCTTTTGGTGGAATTTTTGAGGTCTTCTTTGTAGAGTATCATGTCATCTGTGAATAATGATAATTTAACTTCTTCCTTTCCTATCCTTATTCCTTCTATTTCTCTCTCTTGTCTAATTGCTTTGACTATTGCTTCCAGAACTATATGGAATAGGAGTTATGATAGTGGAAATCCTTGTCTTGCTCCTAATTTTAGAATGAAAGTTTTCAGCTTTTGTCCATTTAGTGTGATGTTGGTTATTAGCTGGTCATAGATGGTTTTTATCAGATTGAGGTAGAGACCATCTGTTCTGATTTTCTGTAGGGTCTTCATCATGAATGAGTGTTGGACTTTGTCAAAAGCTTTTTCTGCATTGATTGAAATGATCATGTGATTTTTGTCTTTGGCTCTGTTGATAGGGTGTATTACACTTACTGATTTTCATATGTTGAACTATCCCTGCATTCTTGGAATGAATCACACCTGGTCCGGGGGTATAATCTTCTTGATAATTTATTGCATTCTGTTTGCTAGTATCTTATTGAGGCTTTTTCCATCAATGTTCATCAGGGAGATTGTCCTTTTTTGGTTGAGTCTTTCTCTGGTCTTGGCATCAGGGTAACACTTGCTTCCAAGAATAAGTTAGGGAAAATATCTTCTCTTTCAATTTCATTAAAGAGTTTGGGAATAACTGGCATTAAATCTTGCCTAAATTCCTTGTAGAATTCAGCTGTGAAATCATCAGGACCTGGGCTTCTCCTTGTTGGTAAGTTTTAAATTACATTTTCAATTTCATTGACTCATACTAGGTTCCTGGATTTTTATATCTTCTTGATTCAGCTTTGTTAACTCATATGTATCTAGGAATCTGTTCATTTCCTCTGTTTTCCATCCTCTGAGAGTAAAGATTTTCAAAGTAGGTATTGATGATCTCAATTTCCACAGGATCTGCAGTGATTTCACCATTTTCATTCCTCAATGCATGAATTTGAGTCTTTTCTTTTTTCACAAGGTTAGTGCAATGGTTGATACATAGTGTCAACTTGGGGAGTCTAGAGGTTTGGCTTAGTGACTCAGCAGGAAGCCAGGGCGCTTACTTTTATACATCCTGAGCCTGTGGAAGAAGAACGCATGGAGATCTCGTGAGAGCTACCCGCCCCCTGGGTGGGAGTAGGTTGTTTACAATGTAAGGGAAGGAAAGAGGCTGCTTGCAGCTATTCTCCCCTTTTGGTCTTGTGGTTTTTGCTGTGTTCCGCCACCATGAACAGTTTCCCTTCTGCCATGTGCCACTCTGCCTCTGAACCAGGCAAGTATGGACTGAGACCTCCACAAACTGTAAGCTAAATAAACCTTTCCTTCCTTCATTTTGGGCGTTGGGTATTTTGTCTCAGCAAGGAGAGAAAGGTAAACAAGACAGTTGGCTAAGGGTTTATCAATTTTATTTATCCTTTCAAAGAACCAACTCCTTGATTTATTAATTCTTTATATTATTTTTTTAGTCTGTATTGCATTAATTTCTGCTCTAATCTTTATAATGTCCTCCCACGTTTGGGTTTTGGGCTTGTGTTGCTCTTATTTTTCTAGAAACTTGAAGTGCAACATTAACTTGTTTATTTGTGTTTGTTCTGTTTTTCTGACGTGAGAATTCACCACTATAAATTTCCCTCTTAGAAGTGCTTTCCTTACATCCCATAAGTTTTGTATGTTATATCTGCTTTCTTGTTGAGTTGTAGATATTGTTTAACTTCTTTAATTTCATCTGTAACCCATTCGTTGTTTATCAGATCACTTATCTGGAATCTTGTGCAAACATTAGTGACTGGGATTCTTGTGATGATTTTGCCTGTAGTGTGTAGTGTCGTGATTTTCTGGTTTTCTTCTAAGAGCCATAATCAGGAACACCAAACACCCAAACTGATAGGATTGCTAGTCGCTATGGAAGGTTCTGGCAGGAAAATGTCCTTTCTGGTCATATCCTTTATGGTCTCTCCTGCCCTCTGCTGGGATGAAGAAGGAGCAGGGTTCCAACAGTCCTCTGGAACATGGAAAGTACCAAAAGATAAAATATGAAGATTATTATCAATTGTCAGTTACTGTGTCATTTTTGATTAACACAACATCTCTGTGTGAAAGTCTTACCTAGAAACATACCTAGGAACACAGGACATGGGAGTGACAGATCCAGAACAAGTTATAAGTCTGTCCAACTCAGCCATGTTACATTCCCACAAGGAATGATGTTTGAGACCACAGACAGGAGATGAGCAAAGATTAGTCTTCCTGTGGGCACCACTGTTCCAGTAGTTGCTTTATTCAGGTCCCAACAGGCTTGTAACTCAAAAGTTCAGGCTCAAGAAAAAAAAATAGTAGGATGTTCAAATAATTATGCAAGCACATCTAAATAGCCCTTTACTCCTTAAAAATGATTTTATGTATATCTTATTTGACCTTCATAAATATGGACCTATAGAAGCATAAATATGCCACAGTTAATTGAAGAAACACAATATGCCCAATATTATGTTGCCATATAAAATATATGATTGGATTTCATCTTCATCCTTATTATTTTCCCCTACCTCTAAGTGATTAAACTGAGGCTCAGAAATGTTAGAGAATTTTCTCTGAATCACACTATACTTAGTAGCAAAGCTAAAGTTTGAACTCTGGCTCATATGACCACAATGATCATTACTCTCAACCCTGAGGAATACTCTCTTTTTCTAAAGTGAGCAGAGGAAGTGTGACATTTTTACTGAATATATGAGAGGATTCTGACTTGAATAAAGGAAAGCAACTTCCTCAAAGTCTCACAAGTTGTATTTGGCAATTCAATATAAGTGAAGAGTATTTTGACCTGCTTTTGGCTCTTCTAATGGGAACATAATTCAATGTCTTCAGAGTAGAATGTTTTTTATTAAGATAAATGTAAAGGAGCATTTGCACAAGAGATTTCCGGGTGACAGCTGGAGAAGAACTTTGTGGAACTAGTCATTGTTCAAAAGCATTAATGTCCAAAGATAAATTAATAGTAATGGGAAAGACCAATTACTCATTGAAACTGGAAAGAAGAAAGAAAAATATTATCTCTTTGCAAATTTGAACCAGCACTCTCACTGTAAATTAAAATTTATGATAAATTGCAAATAGATTGGATGGACATCTACAACTGAAATTACGTTACCAAAGAAAACTACACACTGTGGGCATGCTATGAACATAGGGACCCCTAAGAGAGATGGCTTCCCTTGCAGATTTTTTAATGGATTCGTTTCTTATTTAAACTGTTTTAAAGAAGAAATGTAATGCCTCCAATCATTAACTCCTTTTGAATATAGAAACTTTTGTAAGAACTGAACTGTGAGGAAGGTATCTCCAGCACTCTCTATACATGTGGTCAATGTCAGCATCAAAAGACATAATAATAAATAAATGTAGTGTCTAAATAAAAACTTAATGAATTGTGGATACAAGTCAAACTAGAGACCATGACACATCAACAAATCACAGTTTAGTTATAATTACATAAACCACAAAATCAGAATGAAAAAGGCCTTTATGAATATGAATTCCCTCCTACTTAAAAATGACTTAGGTTTCTATGCACCTGAGGGTATGCTTTGTACTTAAAATAAAAAGTAAAAAGAATGTTACATATAAATAACATTGTTTTTCTTAAAGTTTCATATATAGGGAAACATTTTTTAAATCACTAGAGATATTGATAGTTTAAAACAAAACTATAACTTTTCCTTTTCCTTTCCAAAGAAAAATATAATTTATTGTTCCTCAATTCTTATAGCATTACTTTTAAATTGATATTTTTGTGCAAGTACCTTTATACCTTAAATCCAACCTTTGAAGGCAAGAAAGTGTAATTAAGCAGTTAGCCTTAGATTTAGATTCACCTTCTTTGCAAGGACTTTGCCCTGTCTGTGACCACAGCATGAATTAAGACACACTTGGTCACTCACCACCACTGACCAGGAAAGTTGCCTGCATCTCATAAGCCAGTTTGGTCACTAAAGCATATGAGCAGACAGGGAGGCCAACTGTCCAGGAGCTTACAGTGAACACTTCTATCTATTGTGGGAATCCTTTATGGGGGGAAGAGGGAACCATCTTGACAAATGGTGGGCATCCTTAATGCCCAGCCTCTTCTTTCCTAAGCCAGTGCCATCTTTTGACCAATCAAGACACCTAATATTATATAACATGCCATATTCCCTTGTCATTTCTGCTACCTCTTTCCCACTCCCAACAGAATGATGTGTGTAACCCTATCTACAACAGTGAGTGTCTTGGCCAAGAAGCAAATGTATTTATTTTTCTGGTTGTCTCTTGAGGTGTACAGAATTAGGTGTCAGTATCAGCTCCTTGCAGAAGAGGTAAGAGCATTTCAGAATACTTAGCATCTTAGGTTGATTATGGTCCCTAAAACCGACCAGTGGAGTAGGAGGATGGAAAGTTTCAAGCAAGGCTTTTTATGTCTCTCCTAACAAAAATGCTTTTGAAACCCAGACAACTCAGTTTTTATACAGTAGGTCAAAGGTAGGGTTCAGCTCTACTTCTGCTATATATGAGGATAACTAACTTGGACATTGCAGTATAAACTTTTGTCTGGGTGAACAAAAATCTTTTCTTTTAGAAAAGAGGACTGAAGGAGATGTGAATAGTTTTAGAAATCTTTAAGAAGTAAAATTAACCCAGCATCATAAACTCCTTAAATCAGTCATGAGGGCCAGTATTTCACTGTACACTTGCTGTGGAGCTAGGAAGGAAATTTGATGAGGATTTGCTTGCCCACTCTGTGGTCACTGGCTAGAAGATCCCTGGAACTAAGACTATATTCCATGGTCAGAAAACCCCAGGCAGACCTGTGAAGGTTAGTTGTAGGCTGTACTGTCAAAAAATCTATCACAAGAAGTAAGATACATATTTCCCTAATAAAGTGGAGTTAGTACTCCTTTATTCTAATTTTATTATGTTGTATAAATGATGAGCATCATTATCATCTAGAATAAATGCAGTGGAACTTAAAACAGAAATGTTCTATGAATAACAGACCCAGATTCAGAAGACCTGGGTTCCCCTGCACTGCTATCAAGTTCCCAGCAATCCTCCAGCTCCTGATTTCTTCATCTGCAAACCAAGATGATTGGAAGAGTGATAAATTGGTAGCCCCAGGGCTGAATGTCCAATGTTTCTCAAAAAGTTAAATTAGTCACACTTCAGTGAGGCATGTGCTCTCTATGCAGGCAGAGTACCTTCACTTTTGTCTCATATGTGGCCCCCCCTTACCCAGTTATAAAGTACAAATCATGAAAATACATTAGCTTGAAATTGAAGAATCATGAAGGATCTTTCCCAGACTTTAAGGAAAAGAACCTACAACATTCTAGCACAGGGTAGCAACAGTTAATATTTCCTCTTTACCCCTCAGGCATCTCAGCTTAAGCTGCATTTTCAGAATGAAGAAAGACCCTGGTACCCTGCACAGACTGAGGAACTCACCCCTGCACCACTCACAGTTGGAGAAGCCTGCCAATGAGCTGCACTCCTCTCAGGCTGACTCCAACCTTGCAGATTCTACCTCCTGGCCACAGCCACCCACTAACTCCAATCCCTTTTGGTGTTTTGTTTCCCCTCAACACAGATCAGCAGAGAAGCCAACCAACCAAGCAACCCAATGAAAGACATTTAAAAAAAAAAAAAAAAAACCAAGGAGAGAATGTGAGCACCAGTCAACAGCTCCAGGAAGAAATAACAGAGCTGGCCCACAGCACTACACTTGACAATAGCCCACCACTATAGTATTAAACTACAAAAACAGAATGAGGGTTTACTCCAAGAGTTGCTCCTTCAAAGCAAGCTAGTGTAGAAGAAACCAAGTGCAGCACCCATCATATTGCCAGAAAGTGTTTAATCAGGCTCCATTTGGGAGCCACAGAACTCCCCTTCAGGGTTTCCAGTACTACTCTCCCACAGTGACTGTATGAGAGTCACGGAGAAGGTGTGGGGTAGACATAGACCCCTGAGTAGTTTAAACTTGGGCTGAAAAGACATGGACTCTTCCTCCTTTAGTGAGAAACAAGGCCAAGCAAGTGTGGTTTTCAAAGGAAACTGGATCTGAAACTGTTGGCAGTAAATCCAACAGTCTGCTTGAACTCCTGCTCCATGGCCTACATGCAGCAGAGATTAGAGAACTGATTGTTTTTCTCATTTACTATGCCACAGTTGGAACAGTTACCATAGTCTGGGATGTATGGGCAGAGGGATCCCTGAAGTAGTGAAGGCACCTCACAAATCCCCAGACTAGAGAACGTAGGTGGAGAAAATCATGACTTGCTACAGATCCTGGCAAAGTAAAACATTCAAAAACACAGAGGAATTTTTTAATGAACTCATTTTTTTTCCTTTCACTTTTTCTCACGTTGATTTTTTTTGAAGTTCAGAGTTTAGTATATTTTCTCCTTTTAACCATTTTTTCTTCTTATTTTTCTTCTTTTCAATTATTTTTCTCTAGTTTTCTTATTATCCTTGTTCCTTTTTTGTTACTGTTATCTAATACTACTACTTTCCTTTCATATATGATACTATATCTCACTTTTCTCTCCTCCTTCTCATCTTTCATTGATTTATTTTTCAAATAATACTTTTCTTTTTCTCCTGTCCCCTACTCTCCCTCTATCTTTTCTAGTACGACCATTAAATTTCACACATTTTTATATAACTATAGGCTATTAGTGTTGAATATTACCTTATTGTTAATAGAAGTAAATTTCTTCCATTTAGTACCTATCTCTGTAGGTCAATATTTAGTTTATATTGTATTTATACTAAAATTATAGATCACTTTTCTGTGGACAAAGGTGGTACATTATTGCTTCTTACAGTATGTCAGTATCCAATTAGTCTTGATGCTATTATTGTTGCTGATTTTATTACCATGGCCAAGGTAACATAATTGTTACTGTTAATTGGTTTTCTTTGGATGCCAATATCTGAATTACCTTTGTGTCAACAATACTGTGGCTCATTCCCAGAGAACTGGATACTGGGCCAAATATGCTGCAGCCTCCCCTCTCAAATAAACAAAGGTAGTTGGATTCTGGGACAGAGACAAAGGTTTATAGTTAGCCATACCCAGAGGGCATCCCTGGAAAGCAAACATTAACTACAAACTGAAAAAGTCTTCCACCATAAGCAACATGCAAACTTCAGTACAAACAATAAAAATAGAAACATAAGAGGAAGAGGTAATACGTCCCTCCAAAAACTCCCAACACCCTCAATGTTGATACTTAGGGCATAGAGGTGAGGGAGAGGAAATCAAAAGCTATATAGCTGGGTGGGAAGAAGCCAGGAATCTGCAACCAGCAACACCAGAGGAATTCAGGTGCCTGGCTTCTCCCCCTACACTACAGAACCAGGCCACTGGGGAAATGACAGCCACATACTAGGACCCAGACTAGGACACACATGATGGACAGATGAGACTAATGAGTTGAAAAGTTTGAAACATGAGCCAACAGGTGGTAATTTAGGTCAGTGAGCACTGTGCTTAGGGACAAAGACCACAAAATAGAAACAGATGGGACCATACATTTTCTTTTTTTAATTATATATATATATATATATATATATATATATATAATTTTATTTTATCTGGTTTTATCTTTATCTTACTTTCTTTTCCTTTTTCTTTGCTTTTTTCTCAATTTTTTTTCTTTTTTCTTTTTCTTGTTGTAATCCCATCCCCCAAACTCAGAAACCAAGTTCAGATAATCCCTCAAATACTCCTGCATTCCTTCTTTTCTTCTCCCTTCTCTAGTTTCCCAAATCTTGCACAGCCATCTTCTGTCCTCTAGCTTTACTTCTACTTCCTTTCCAGTCATCTTTATCTTACACCCCACCCTCCCCTAAATCCCACATACACAGGGTAAGTCCACTCTACCAAGGGGAAACACTTTGCATACAAACTTCTAATTTATGATTTGTTCTGTTATATAACCATAGACTTTGTACCTATGGTGTAAAGTACAAAATCAATAGCTACCACAGTTTGTCAGTTTCTAAATAGTGCTTATACTATCATTATTGCTAATTGTACTACTTTAACTAGAATTTCATATTTGTTGTAATCAGTTGATCTCCTTCTGTAACAATACTGGGAAGCTCTGGAGTAATAACATCACCACAGCCCTCCACTAAGACTGGGGACTGAGCTAAACAGATACCAACACCTATTCTCAATTAATTGAGAAGGTAGGATCGTAAGACAAACACAAAGCAAGAATCTCCTACACACAGAAGACATCCGTGAAGAACAGACTTTTCCTAGAGAGGCCTTGATACTAGTGATATAGCTACCTACTACAAAAATTAACAGGGATCATCATAAAAAACAAAATGAAAAAATTTTTTAAATGACAAGATGAAGAAGCAAAATGTAATCTCAGACCTCTAGCCCACCCAGAAAAAGTCCAGGAGACATCAACATAGAAGAAATTGGAAGACAGACACCTGAAATTTTTGAAATGATAGCAACTGAAGTAAAGAAACAACTCCAAGAGGCTATCGAGGAAATCAGATAAGAAATAATCTCACAGGTAAAAAAGGAAATGACAACCATAATGAAAGAATTGCTCAACATGTCTAAAGAAGATATAGATAAAAAAATACAGGGGTATAGGAAAATGATGGTAACTTCAAATGATAAATACAGGAAAGAATTAAGAATGCATCAAACAGATTCAAAGAGATATTCAGAAAATTAAAAATTTCATTGAAAGCTGTCAAAACTGTTTGAATGAAACTAAAGATAGACTTTCAGGCCTTGAAAACAGGATAGCAGCTAGGATTATGAAAGGAAAAGTCTTTTTTAAAAAAGCTACACAGCTGAATTATTTGAAAGGATAAAAGACAAATTTAAAAAAAGAATGGCAGAATAATGTGCTTAATGAGCACAAAAAAGATCTAACTAAACAGATAATGAACCTAATACAAGACAATCAGGCAGTCTACAGAATATACTAATTAAAAAGCTACTTTAGCAAAACAAAATGATACAAAATATGAATGCCCAGCACAGAAAAGAGTCCATAAAATGGTACCAATCAGAAATTGGAGAGAATAAAAATTCTATTGTAAGTATAAGCAGCAGATGTGACCAATGTTAGGACAGTGTCAGAGCTACAAGATAGTGCAGTTGTTAGTGACCCACTATACATAGACACCTTAGCAACGACAATAGAACATGAAAAATAGATACAATAGCTTCTAGATGATATAACGAAGACTACCTGGAGTTACTGAAAAATCAGAAGATACTATAAGTAATATTTTTAAAAAACATTTACTGAAATAATACCAAAAAAACTTTGCAAATATGGGGAAAGAATTTAACATACAGAAAGTGAGACATATAGAACCCCAAAAGGCCACAATCAGAAAAGAACCTCTTCATGACACATCATAGGCAAAAATCCCAGATGTCCAGAACAAGAACAGAATCTTAAAAGTGGTAAGAGAAAAACAACAAATCATTTATAAAGGTAAACCCATTAGAATTACAGGAGACTTCTTAACACAACCATAAAAATCCAGAAGAGAGTGGGATGAAAAATTTTAAACACTAACAGAAAACAACTTCCAACCCAGACTGATATATCCTGCAAAACTATATCTTAGAATGATGAAGATATAAGATAATTCCATGATAAAAAAAAATCACCTAAAGAAATTCAAGATCACTCAGTCTCTGTGGAACTCTCAGTTGGCGGGTGGGGCCTGAGCACATGCTCTGCCCCACCCCTTCAGGACAGGGAAGCAGCTCGGGCTGGGGAAGCATGCCAGAGTGGCCCTCACCTTTGGCAGGTAAGGGCTGCTATGCAGGTGCAACCCCAGGCTCTGTGGTCCTCTAGGTTGGGAGGAAGACCCGCCCTCCCCCAACCAGCTACCTGGTCAGTGACCCATGTCTGATCATCATCAGATTCACAGCTGAGGACTGCACGCTTTCCATCCACATCCTGGAGACCCTGCTACTGAGGGCCAGCATTCCCCCACCATCACAGTTGTGATCTGAGTCATGCACCGTACCAATTGTCTGGGGATTCTGGGCACAGTGGTCTACTGCCTTCTACCAACTTGGGATAAGTTCAATATCCTGGCAAACTAGGGTCCCTAGAGTCCTTCAGTGAGCTACCTGGGTAGCTTGTAGCTCAGCACTTTTCATCTGACATGCAAAATGAGAAGACATAGGAGCAAAATGCAATCTCAGAACTCAGCTCCACCCAGAACAAGCCCAAGAGACACTGATGTAGAAGAACTTGAAAGCCACATGCCTGAAATCTCTGAAATGATCACATCTGAAGAAAAGAAATAACTCCATCAGGCCATAGAAGACATCAGATCTGAAATAATCTCTCAGGCAAAAAATGAAATGACAATAATAATGAAAGAATTTCTCAGCATATCTAGAGAAGAAATAGAAAAAAACAGAACATAGGCAATGGGTGGAAACATTACATGAACAATATAGGAATGAACTAAAATGTATGAAACAGACTCAAAGAGATTTCCAGGAAATCAAAACTTCCACTGAAAGCTGGCAAAAACGCGTGAATGAAGCTGAAGATAGAATCTCAGATACTGAAGACAGCATGGCAGCCAATGATCACGAAAAGAAGGATCTCTTGAAATCAATAAGGATCAAGGACAAATCAACAGCTGCAAGGCAAGGCAAAGAGAAATAATGTCAGACTAATAGGAGTCAATGAAACACCAGGAGGCAACACAAATGACATAAAAAGAATATTCGCAGAAATAATAGCAGAAAATTTCCCAAGTATTTAGTCTGACTTTAAATGAAGCATATGGAACTCCAACTAGCCATGACAAAAATAAAAATACATCCAAGCATATAATAATCAATATCCCAGATATCCAGCAAAAGAACAGAATATTAAAAGCTGCTAGAGAAAAGAAACAGATCACCTATAAAGGAAAGCCCATCAGAATCACAGCAGACTTTGCAACACAAACCATTCAATTGAGAAGAGCTTGGAATGATGTATTACAGGTTCTGAGATAAAACAGCTTCCAACCCAGATTGATGTATCCTGCAAAACCATCATTCAAATTGAATGGAGAAATAAAATATTTTGACAAGAAAGAGGAAATGAAGAATTCATGAATGCCAAACCAACATTACAAAAAGAACTAAAAGATATTCTGGACAGAAAAAATAGAGACTACAATCTCAAGAACAACAATACAAAGAAACCCTCAAGGAGAGCAAGCAAACAAACAGACAGCAAAAGTAGGAAACCAACAGCAAGAGCATGACAAGGATAAGCCAATATATATCAGTTATAACCATTACTGTAAATGGCCTCAATTCACCAGTCAAAAGAAACAGACAGGCAGAGTGGATGAAAAAACAAAATCCCATAATATGCTGTATACAGGAAACACACTTTACTCAAAAGAAAATACATAAACTGAAAGTCAAAGGATAGAAAACAATTCTGCATTCAAAAGGTTCCAAGAAAAAAGTAGGGGTAGCTATTATGTTTGCAGACAATATAAGCCTTAAACCAAAACTAATCAAAAGAGATAAAGAAGGTCACTACATACTTGTTAGGAGAAAACTGAAAGAGGAAGAGGTAATAACCATAAACATGTATGCACCAAATATTGGAGCACCAAACTATATAAGAAAAATCTTAAAAGATATGAAAAACCAAATAATCAATAACACTGTTGTAAGAGGGGACCTAAACACCCTTTTGACACAAAGAGACAGGTCAACTAGACAAAAAAATCAGAAAGAAATAACAGACCTGAACCAAAGGTGTGAACAAATGGACTTAGTAGATGTATACAGAGTGTTCCACCTCACAACATGAAAATACACATCTTTCTCAGCTACACATGGGTCTTTCTCTAAAACAGACCACATTCTAGCCCATAGAGTATACCTCCCTAAATGCAAAAGAATTGAAATTATCCCATGCAAATTATCTGACCAAAGTGCAATGAAATTGGAAATTAATGACAAAAGGAACTCCAAAAACTCTATAAACATTGGAAATTACATGACAGCCTCCTCAACAACCAATGGGTCACAGAATTAAAGAAGTAATTAAAAAATACCTACAAACAAATGAACATGCAGGTACAACTTACCAGAATCTGTGCGATGAAATGAAAGCAGTTCTCAGAGGGATATTTATAGCGGTGAACTCCCACATAAGGAAAACAGAAAGAGGGCAAATAAATACACTAATGCTACACCTCAAACTTTTAGAAAAAGAACAAGTCAAGCCCAAAGCCCAAAGAAGGGAGGAGATTGTAAAGATCAGGGCATAAATTCATGCAACTGAGATGAAGAAAACACTACAAAAAATAAATTAATCGAAGAGTTGCTTCTTTGAGAGAATAAATAAAATTGGTAAACCCCTAGCTAACCTTATAAAAAAAAGAAAGGAAAAAATTCAAATTCATGCAATAAGGAACGAAATGATGGAATCACTACAGATCCTACAGTAAAGATCATTAATACCTACTTTGAAAATCTTTACTCTGACAGGATAGAAAACTCAGAAGAAATGGACAGATTCCTAGATATGTACGAATTACCAAAGTTGAATCAGGAAAATATAAAAATACTGAATGACCCTATTACAATTAATGAGATTGAAAATGTGATTAAAAACTTACCAACAAAGAAAAGCCCAGGCCCTAATGGATTCACAGTAGAATTCTGGAAAAAAATTCAGACATTTTATGCCAATACTCCTCAAACTCTTCAATGAAATTGAAAAGGAAGCAATTCTCCCTAACTCATTTCTGGAGGCAAGTATTATACTGATACCAAAACCTGAGAAAGATCCAACCAATAAAGAGAACTATAGACCAATCTCCCTAATGAACATAGATGCAAAGATACTTAATAAAATACTAACAAATAGAATGCAGCAAATCATAAAGAAAATAACATGCCATGACCAACTTGGATTCATACCAGGAATGCTGGGATATTTCAATGTATGCACATCAATTAATGTAAAACACCATATCAATAGAGCCAAAGACGAACACCACATGATCATCTCAATAAATGCAGAAAACGCTTTTGACAAAGTCCAACATGTATTCATGATAAAAAAAAAAAAAAACCCTTCAGCAAATAGGAATATATGGCCTTTACCTCAATCTGATCAAAGCCATCTATGACAAACCAACATCCAACATCATACTTAATGGACAAAAACTGAAAACTTTCACTTAAAAGTCAGGAACAAGACAAGGATGTCTGCTGTCACCACTCCTGTTCAACATAGTTCTGGAAGCATTAGCCAGAGCAACTACACATGACAGAGAAATAAAAGGAATAAGGATAGGAAAGTAAGAAGTAAAACTATCACTATTTGCAGATGACATGATACTTTACATGGAAGGCCCCTAAAACTCCACCAGAAGACTTCTTGCATTAATCAACAAATTCAGTAGTATAGCTAGATAGAAAGTCAACACTCAAAAATCAATAGCATTCCTATACACAAACAACAAACAGAGAGAGAAATTTAGGAAACCATATATTTTACAACAGCATCCAAGAAATTGAAATATTTAGGAATCAAGCTAACAAAAGAAGTAAAAGATCTATTCAATGAGAACACTACAGTACTCTGAAAAGAGATTGAAGAGGACTTCAGTAAGTGGGAAAATATCCCTTGCTCATGGATAGGAAGAACCAACATTGTGAAAATGGCCATAATACCAAAATTGTTGTACAGATTCAATGCAATTCCCATTAAACTACCATTAGCATACTTCACAGATCTAGAGAAAACATTCCTTAAATTCATCTGGAACCACAGGAGACCCAGAATAGCAAAAGCAATCCTGGGCAACAAAGATAAGTCAGGTGAAATCACAATCCCTACCCTCAAATTATACTACAAAGCTACTGTAATAAAATCAACATGGTACTGGCTATCAAACAGACCAGAGGATCAATGGAACAGACTGGAAGATGCAGCCACAACCACAAATACACCCAGCCACCTACTCTTTAGCAAAGCAGCCAAACAAGCTCCCTGGAAGAAAGATAGCCTCTTTAATAAATGGTTCTGAAAATTTGGCTTGCTACTTGCCAAAGACTGAAAATAGACCCCAGGCTATCCCCATGCACCAAACTCAAGTCAAAATGGATCACAGATCGCAATATTAAAACAGAAACACTAAATCTATTGGAAGAGAAAGTAGGTAAAAATCTTGAAGACATAGGGGTAGGCAGAGAGTTCATGACCAAAAACCAAACTGCCCATGAAATACTTCAAAGAATCAACAACTGGGACCTCATCTTATGGAAAAATTTCTGTACATCTAAAGAAATCACCAGCAAAGTAAAAAATCTTAGCTGACTGTCCCTCACACAAAGGTCTTCTATCTAGATCCTATAAAGAATTAAAAAACATCAACCTCCCCAAATTCAAAGACCCCATCCTAAAATGGGCATCTTAGATTAATACACACTTCTCAGATAAAGAAATACAAATGACAAATAAATACATGAGGAAATGTGCAACATCATTAGTCATTTGAGAAATGAAAATTAAAACAACACTGAGATTTCACCTCACCCCAGTAAGATTGGCCAGCATTAAGAAATCAACCAATAATGAATGCTGGAGAAGCTATGGAGAAATGGTAACTCTTCTGCACTGCTGTTTGGAAGACAGACTGGTGAAACCACTGTGGAAATCAGTTTGAAGATTCCTCAGCGAACTAGGTCTAGAGGTACCATTCAACCCCGCTATTCCCCTTCTGGGTATTTTCCTAGAAGATCTGAAAACATCATATCACAGTGATATATGTGCACCCATGTTTTTAGCAGCACAATTTATAATAGCTAAATCATGGGAGCAACCCAAATGTTCATCCACTGAGGATTGGATAAAAAAAAAAATTGTGACATTTTTATATAATGAAATATTACTCAACTGTAAAGAAAGATAAACTTGAGGCTTTTATAGGTAAATGGTCACGACTAGAGACCATACTCATAAGTGAAATATGTGTAAGTAACATATTGTATCACTAGTGTAAGAACCTAAAAGTGTGAATAAAAATTAGGAGGTATGATGAACATTGTGAAATGAAAGGAAACTGCTCAAAAGTAAAGAGCAACTGGGATGAGGGAAAAGAGAAAAGGAAGAAAAGACTAATTATGTATATGTATATATATATAATATGTATGTATATTCAGGATAGCTAACATAACTGTACTACTGACTTCTATCACTTTATGGAACATAACAGTTAATGATTAATTATTTCATCAATCTTGCATGTCTATATTTTTTCCTGAGTATGCACTTTGTAGTTATCAATGTGTAATACCACAACCATTGTTAATTCCCTGTCACCTTGTCTGTAACTCAGTATTGGTTGTACTGTTCTTGTGCTACTTGGTAAATGGCTATCTTTGTTAATATGTTTTCATTCTTTTACTTTTAAAATAAAAAAAGAAAGAAATTCAAGATTACCAAACTAGCACTCCAAAAACTTCTCAAGGATCTCTTTAAAAGACACAATGAAGCTAATCATGACAAAACATCCAATAGAATGACTATAGCAAGTAGGGTGAACTTTTACATTTTTTATTTTAAAGAGAAATAAAAGAATAACAAAAAGAATGAAATGAAAGGGCATGAGCACCAGAAAAATAATGCAATGAGAGGAATAAGTCAATACCTTTCAATAATATCTCATTGTAAATGTCTAAATTTTCCAATCAAAAGACACAGATGACATGAGTGTCTATATGGAAGACAACAAATATTCCACTCAAAGATTCCAAAATTAATATCCAAAAGCAGCAACATAGCAGGATACAAAATTAACATGCAAAAATTAATAACATTTCTACACAACAATAATGAATTCACTGAGAAACTAAGAAAACAATATCATTCAAAACAGCATCTAGAAAAATTAAATACTTAGGAATTAATCTAACTGAGGAAGTAAAAGACATTTACAATGAAAACTACAGTACTCTGAAAAAGGAGATGAAAGAGGACGTCAGAGAATGGAAAGATATCATCTATTCCTGGATAGATAGAACCAATACAGTCAAAACAGCCATACTTTTAAAACTAATATACATGTTAATGCAATCACAACCAAAATGCCAACAGAATTCCTCAAGAACTGGAGAAAACAATCCTAAAATTTGTATGAAACTGTAAGAGACCCAAAACAGCAAAAGCAATCCTGGGTAACAAGAGCAAAGCTTGCGACATCCCAGTCTTGATTTTTAAGTTCCACTACAAAGCTATTGTGATAAAAAAAAAAAAAAATCATAGTACTGGCAAAAAAAAGACACATGTGGATGAGTAGAATGGAATAGAGCAAGGGCCAGGGAT
Source organism: Dinomys branickii (assembly GCA_004027595.1). Classification (NCBI taxonomy): domain Eukaryota; kingdom Metazoa; phylum Chordata; class Mammalia; order Rodentia; family Dinomyidae; genus Dinomys; species Dinomys branickii. The sequence continues at coordinate 20,891 of PVLD010021982.1, forward strand.
GTAGCTCAGCGGCACAAGCTCCTGCCCAGCAAGTGCAAGGTCCCAAGTTCAATTCCTGGTATTAAAAAAACAAAAAAGAACAGAATAGAGGATGTAGAAACAACTCCAGGCATATTTAGCTATCTGAGCTTTGACAAAGAGGCCAAAACTTCACACTGGAGGGACTTACACCTATTTAATAAATAGCCCTGGGAAAACTAGCTAGCTACATACAGAAGACTGGATCTAGGACCATGTTTCTCATCATGTGTAAAGCTAAATCAAAGTAGATTAAAGATATAAATGTTAAAACAGAAGCACTCTTCTGGAGGATAAAATATGTAAAACTCTTAAAGATACAGATGTAGGCAGGAACTTTCTGAATAGAATACCACTGGCACAAGAAATAGTACCAAGAATCCACAAGTGGGATCATATAAAAAAGCTTTCTACACAACAAAGGAAACAACCAACAGAGAAAAGCAACAGCCTACAGAACAGGAAAAAAATTTGCCAGCTCTTCCCCAAATGACTAATATCTAGAATATATATAGAGAACTCAAAAAAATTAGATCCCCCCCAAATAAAAGACCCAGTCAAAATGGGCAATTGAAATGAATAAACATTTCTCAGAAGAAGTACAATTAGCCAATAAATACATGTTCAACATTCTTGGCCATTAGAAAAATGCAAATTAAAGTAAGATTCAATTTTCTCTAGAAACAATGGCTATCATCAAAAAATCAAATAATAGAGGCTGGCAAAGCTGTAAAGTAAAAAGGAGCCCTTCTACATTGTTGGTAGGAATAAAAACTAGTACAACCACTATGGAAATCAGTATAGAGATTCCTTAAGAAAACTAAAATGAGAAATTTCTTTTGATCAAGATATTACCTTTCTAGTTATCTCACAAAAGTTTTAAAGACATCATATCACCCTGATACATGCACATTCATGTTTATAGCAGCACAATTCTTAAGAGCTAAATCTTAAAAGCATCCTACATGTCCATGAACAGATGAATGGATAGAGACAATGTGGTATTTGTGCATGATGAGTATTAGTCTGACATAAGAAGGGTAAACTTGAGTCGTTTCTGAGAAAATGGGTGCACCTCAAGACCATAATATTAAGATAAATCACACACACAGGCTTAAATATTGTATAGTTTCTTTAGATGAGAACCCAAAATATAAATAAAGAGCAAAATACAAGATAGACAGTAAAATCTAGGGAAATAGATTTGTTCTCAAATTGGAAGGGGATCAAGAGAAGAAAGGAGCAAGAGGGGGGAAAGGAGGTGAAGAAAGAATTGAGATATGTTATGTCCACGCACCCATCCCCCCAAGGAGCGCAATCACTGCATGATGCGAACACGTACTTGTAAGAAATAAAAACTGAAGGAAAAAAGAAAGTGGGGAAAGACATGAAGGAAGCCGACAGGAAGAAGGAAAAGCATTCGTTACAGTGGGCACTGCGATGTTCATGCCATGTTCTAGAAGTACAAGCCATTGGGTATGACTGGGGAGAAGGGCAGAGAAAGAGGGAAAACAAAAGAGTGAGACAGATGGCAAAAGGACTTAGGATTTAACCAAAGGCCCTGCACTTTGTCCTGAAAACTAAAGGAACGTGGAAGGAAGAGTTCAGGGTATGGATAGCTTTCAACTTGTTAGGTTTTCATATTAAGGACGTGATTTGAGAGGCTGGACAAGTACTTTCCCTGCCAGCAAAAGAATAGTTTCCTTCTTCCCTGGCAAAATGAGTCATTAGCTAAAACAGCATTGAAGAAAAAATGGGAACAAGTGTTGGAGGGAGCAGGGAAGGATGGGAGGGGAAGGGAAAGAATATATGAGATCAGCTATTCGCAGTTCTGTTCACTGTAAGAACCACCTGAGAAGTTTTTTTGTAACGCATATAATCTGGCTTCACAGCAAGAGATTCTTACTGAATTGGTGAGGGGAAGGCAAAAGCTTTGGATGGGGGTATTAGGAGTGAGCATTCTAAGATCCTTTTTGTTCTTAAAGATGATCATCTGTGCCAAGGGAGGTTCACACCTTGCAAAGAATGATGAGACACTATTTCCTTTGCATTTTCATAAAACAAAATCCAGAGGAGGGTTTGAAAAACACTTCCAAAATAATTTCCATCTTGTTCTTTAACTGGGTTTCATTGAGTGTATCCAGTTTCTCCTTGAAAAAGCCTAAGTTGATTTCATTGAAGAATTTCAAACTTCCATTTTTAAATTTCACAAATCCTTGAGGTGTAAAAAGAAAAGTGCCAACACCTCACAAGTAAGTGGAATGATAAGCAAAACCTATCTGTAACCAATAACAAATTACTTTTAATCACTCGGTTAACACCCGTATATAAAATCTCAGTCAGTATATTGCCCCAAATGAGTCATCCCAGTAGTACAGAGGAGCAGGCCCCCTGCTCACTTTCTGCCCTTCTCTTCCCCAAGTAGGAACCTGAGAACATTTGCTTGCTTGCGTTAAAGCTAGTATTACTGAATACTTACTTTGTACAGGCCAGACATTGTCCCAAGGACTTTACCAGTAAGGTAGTGTTTGTCACCGTTATTAATGAGGAGAGTGAAGAAACACAACAGAGATAAAAGGGCATTGAAGAAAACATGGAAACGGAGCTTTTGCAAACGAGAAAGTGAGTAAGTGTTGGAGGCAGCAAAGACGGGAAAGAAACATAATTAAGATGTTTTACGAACATGTACAAACTCCGCATGATAAATGTAGTCATTGTGTACCCCAAATACGTACTAATTTTCTTTTAAAAATTTTAAAAAAGAAGCAGTGGGGCTTCCCCGTGTCTCTACGCCAATCACCCATTGCTCCACTTCTCAGGTTGGTTTTATTTTTGCTTTTTTTGTTGTTTTTTGTTTGTTTGTTTGTTTTTGTCTTTTTGAGACAGGGTCTCGCTATGCAGTTCAGACTGGCCTTGAGCTCACTTTGTAGACCAGGCTGGTCCCAAACTCACAGCAATCCTCCTACCTCAGCCTTCCCACTGCTGGGATTACAAGCATGCGCCACCACGCCCGGCTTTTATTTCTGATTATACTTTGCCTCCCACCCTAATTTGTGGAGCCAAATTCCACTCTGAGTTCAATGAAGGAATGTTAAGAAATACAGTAAGGGTACCAGCACAGGTATGTCCCTCAGATTACTTTGTCCTCAAACCTGGGCCAACCTCAAGATACCTGTCAGTAGGGTGCCCTCTGCTGTTTAAGAAAATGAGATCTGGATTAAACACCAAGGACAAGAAGGTTCACTTCTTGCACAGAAAAAACCTAACCTTAAAATGAATTTATCCCTTTTAAACAAAGATCTGTGCCTCCAAGCATAAAGAAAGCATGCCTTTTCCACAGGAGAATCAATACAAAAAAGTATATGGCCCAAAACAATACAGAGTCATCAATCTCTGTTTTCAGGATTATGTCTAAATTCAAGCCATGGAATCATCAGAATGCCCGCTAATAAGTCCCCACCCCTCCAGTTAGATGTCGTCATCTTCCTGTGCTTGCACTGTTCACAGTGAACTGATGTTTTAACCTTTATGGCTATTGTCTGCTTTCAAAACTATTATTGTGAGAAGAAAGAATATCTCTTATCTTAGACATTATTCTGATTTTTGAGCTTGCTGCTAAGAGCACAAGAGCCCTGGATGCTTGCTTTCTTTACCCAGAAATTATAAAACATTTAGGGACTCCTGGGGCAAGTTAATCATAAAATATTCAGCAACATCTGTGTCATATTTACTGACAAAGTAGACCTAGAAAATATGGCGCCTGTATCCCAGGCTACCCTGCATCACGTGGTGGACCATTAGACTGTGGCTGGGAGGCACTGTTTTATGGCTCTCTCTCTCTCTCCCCCTCCCTCCCTTCCTCTCTCCCTGCATCCCTCTGCCAGCCTTTCTCTCAGTTAGTACTCACCTTCCTAGAGCAAATTTCTAACAAAAGCAGTCTGGTCATGTAGGAGTGGGATTGTAATAATCTCCTCAGGAATTTACACATGTGAGTCATGGTAGGGTAAGGCAAAGTAAGCGAGGTCACAGCCTCAAGAGAGACTGACCTTGTAGACAGAGAGAGCAACTCCTGACTCCCTGGGCTTCAGGCATTTATGTGCACAGAAGTTTCCAATCACTTTGACCCAGAAACTGACAGGATTTCCTAGAAAGTCTAACAGGCTGGCAGTCAGGACATAGGAGCTTTTTGAGGCAGTATCTCAATAAATACACAATCAGCACCTTCTGCCTGAAACTGTGCAAGGCTCAGGTGACCCAGTACCCCTGCAACTCTCTTAGTGATTTTGCACAAGGTGGGCTTCGGTGGGGGAGGGGCAGATAAGGCAGCCACCTGGAGAGCTTAGGCAGCTCCACTGAATTCCTGGCACCGGATTCTGACAAACACCTCTGTCCATGCCACTTTCCAACCATGCCTATTTTGGAAAGTTCCCCAGGAAGATATCACATGTCCCTTTCAAAAACTTCTAGATTAGATACTTTAAAAGTTGAGTGACCACACATTTTGTGCCTTTGTCATAGTCCTAGTTTACACCTGATATCCTGGCTATTTTGTGAATAACAAAACCTTTCACTAGAAAGTGTCCCTTTGGGGATGCAGATTATATGGTAACCCTACATACAGTCCCTTCCAGACTGAATGCAACACAACCTCATTGAAGATTTCAGAGCCTCTAGAAGCTTCCCTGCAAAAATTCTCTCAACTCTTTTTGTGATTGCCACTTGCAGGGTCACACGGTTTTCCTCCTCTTCTGCTCTGCCAACCCCAGGGCCTCCAGAGAGACACTGCATAAAGACACCTTGTCATGGTACCTGCCCCCCATCACCACGAGCATCACTTATGGGTACCACCATCAGTGCCTGGCACAGCAGAGCCCACACTGATCCTACTTCTGCACACTAAAGAGACAGGGTCACACATACCTCCTGAAGCCACACTCAGGCAGAAGGCTTCAGAGGCAAAGTCAGCTCAGGGTCCCAACAACTCTACTTCCTTGTATGACATCTATTCCCAGTGCTCCTTGTCCATGTTAAAGGCCTTTCTTAGCCTAATGTCTTTCAGGGTACTGTGGTTTTCTTTTGACTGTTGATGCAACATATAAAAATTAGATTTCTTATAAACCAGTGGTGTGCCACTTGCAAGGGCCAAATGTTTAATATTTTATGAATTTTATGAGGTTAAACTTTAGCAGTTAAATATAGCTATTAACAAAACTTAAATTATATAAACATATGCCTGAATAAATTCTATTAAAAACAAAGGCAATAATTAGACTATAGTCACAGTTCTACAATTCCATAACCATAGTGCAATTCATAGACTTGCATAGCTGGATTATGTGAGGAGTGAATTTTATGACGTGTAAATTATATGCCAATAATCCTTTTATTTTTTTTTTAATTTTAAAAAATAAAAGCACAAAAACATATTAACAAACAGACACAAATCAGCATAAGAAATAGTACAATCAAAACTGATTTACAGACAAGGTGACATGGACTCAACAATGGTTGTTGCTTTACCTATTGATATCTTCGAAGTGTATATACATGAACACAGATACAGACATGCAAAATTGGTCAGACAATTAATCATCTCAACAACAGAAAAACACAAAAAACAAAAAACCAAAGACAAAAAAAATGAAAATAAAAATAAAAAAACCAACAATAGTTGCTTTTTTGCATATTGATATCTTCGAAGTGTGTGTTCAGGATAACACATACAGACATACAAGATTGATCAAATAACCTACGTCATCAATTATTCCTTAGCATTAAGTGATATAATACAATAGTAGAACCATGTTAGCACTCCCACACATATGTATATACATATATACATACATACATTTTTGTCTCTTTCTTTCCTCCTTTCCCTCGTCCCATCTGTTCTTTGTTTTTGGACAGATTTCCTTCATGTCTCTTAGTTAATATTCCCACCCTCAGGTTCTTACACCAGTGATACAATACGTTGCCTGACATGTACCGCTGATTTATTTCACTTATGAGTATGGACTCCAGTTTGACCACTTGCCTACAAAGTCCCCAAAACTGTCTTTCTTTATAGCTGAATAATATTCCATTATATAAAAATGCCACAATTTTTTAATCCAGTCTTATGTGGATGGACACTTGGGTTGCTTCCACATTTTAACTATTACAAATTGTGCTGCTGTAAACATGGGTGCACATATATCAGAGTGGTATGATGTTTTCAGATCTTCTGGGAAAATACCCAGAAGGGGAATAGCTGGTTTGAATGGAACCTCTAGACCTAGTTTGCTGAGAAATCTCCAAACGGCTCTCCACAGTGGTTGCAGCAGTCTGCATTCTCACCAGCAGTGTAATAGAGTCCCTATTTCTCCACAGCCTTGCCAGCATTTGTTATTGGATGACTTTTTCATATTGGCCAGTCTTACTGGGGTGAGATGAAATCTCGATGTTGTTTTTATTTGCATTTCTCGAATGACTAAGGATGTGGAACATTTTCTCATATATTTATTTGCCATTTGTATTTCTTATTCTGAGAAGTGTGTATTGATCTCAGATGCCCATTTCTGGATTGGGTCTTTGAATTTGGACATGTACATGTTTTTTAGTTCTTTGTATGTTCTAGATAGCAGTCCTTTGACTGAGGGACAGCCAGCTAGGATTTTTTCGCAATTTGTGGGTTTTCTTTTTACTTTGCTGGCAATTTCGTTAGATGTACAAAAACTTTTCAGTAGGATGAGGTCCCAATTATTGATTCTTTGAAGTGTTTCCCTTGCAGTTTCATTTTTGTTCATGAACTCTCTGCCTACTCCTATGTCTTCAATATTTTTACCTACTTTCTCTTCCAATAGATTTAGAGTTTCTGTTTTAATGTTGAGGTCTCTGATCCATTTTGACCTGAGTTTGGTGCATGGTGATAGACTGGGGTCTATTTTCAGTTTTCAGCAAGAGGCAAGCCAGTTTTTCCGGCACCATTTATTAAACAGGCCTTCTTTTTTCCAGTGGGTTTGGTTGACCCCTTTGTCAAATATTAGATAGCCGAGTTGGTTTTTCGGTATGGTTGCATCTTCCAGTCTGTTCCATTGATCCTCGGGTCTGTTTTTTAGCCAGTACCAGGTTAACTTTATTACAGTAGCTTTGTAGTATAATTTCAGGTCAGGGATTGTGATTCCACCTGACTTGTCCTTATTGCCCAGGATTGCTTTTGCTATTCTTGGTCTCTTCTGGTTCCAGATGAATTTGAGGCATATTTTCTCTAGATCTGTGAGGTATGCGAATGGTAGTTTAATGGGAATTGCATTGAATCTGTACAACAGTTTTGGTAGTATGGCCATTTTTACAATGTTAGTTCTTCCTAACCATGAGCAGGGTATGTTTTTCCATTTATTGAAATCCTCTTCGATCTCCTTTTTCAGAGTATTGTAGTTTTCACTGAATAAATCTTTCACATTCTTTGTTAGATTGTTTCCTAAGTATTTCAACTTCTTGGTTGCTATAGTAAAGGGTATGGTTTCCTCAATTTCTCTCTCAGTCTGTTTGTTGTTCCTGTATAGGAATGCTATTGATTTTTGGATGTTGACTTTGTATCCGGCTACGCTGCTAAATTTGTCTATTCATTCCAGGAGTTTTCTTGTGGAGTTTTTGGGGTCCTTCACGTATAGTATCATGTCATCTGCGAATAGTGATAGTTTGACTCCTTCCTTTCCTATCCTTATTCCTTTTATTTCTCTCTCTTGTCTGATTGCTCTGGCTAGTGCTTCCAGAACTATGTTGAATAGGAGTGGTGACAATGGACATCCTTGTCTTGTTCCTGACTTTAAAGTGAAAGTTTTCAGTTTATGTCCATTTAGTATGATGTTACCTGTTGGTTTGTTGTAGATGGCTTTGATCAGATTGGGGTAGAGGCCATCTATTCCTATTTTTTCTAAGATTTTTAGCATGAATGCATGTTGGACTTTATCGAAAGCCTTTTCTGCATCTATTGAGATGATCATGTGGTTTTTGTCTTTGACTGTATTAATATAGCATATTACATTAATTGATTTTCGAATATTGAACCATCCCTGCATCCCTGGAATGAATCCTACCTGGTTGTGGTGTATAATTTTCCTTATGATTCACTGTAATCTATTTGCCAATATTTTGTTCAGTATCTTTGCATCTATGTTCATTAGAGAGATTGGCCTGTAGCTCTCTTTCTTGGTTGGGTCCCTTTCTGGTTTTGGTATCAGTATAATGCTTGCCTCCAGAAATGTGTTGGGGAGAGTTGCTTCCTTTTCGATTTCATTGAAGAGTTTGAGGAGTGTTGGCATTAGATCTTCTCTAAATGTTTTATAGAATTCTTCTGTGAATCCATCAGGGCCTGGGCTTTTTTTTCTTGGTAAGTTTTTAATAACGTTTTCAATCTCATTAATTGATATTGGGTTATTCCGGATTTTTACATCTTCCTGATTCAATTTTGGCAGTTTGTACCTTTCTAGGAATCTGTCCATTTCTTCTGTATTTTCTATCCTATGGGAATACAGATTTTCAAAGTAGGTATTAATGATCTTTTGTATTTCTTTTGGATCTGTAGTGACTTCATCCTTTTCATTCCTTATTGCATGAATTTGAGATCTTTCCCTTCTTTTTTTGATAAGGTTGGCTAGGGGTGTATCAATTTTATTTATTCTTTCAAAGAACCAACTCTTTGATTCACTTATTTTTTGTAGAGTTTTCTTCATCTCAATTGCATTAATTTCTGCCCTGAGTTTTATAATTTCCTCCCTTCTTTGGGCTCTTCGTTTGGCTTGTTGCTCTTTTTCTAAGAGTTTGAGGTGTATCATTAGGTTATTTATTTGCTCTCTTTCTATTTTCTTTGTATATGAGTTCATTCCTAAAAATTTCCCTCTGAGGACTGCTTTTTTTTTATTTAAAAAAAATAAAAGTACAAAAACATATTGACAAACAGACACCAATTAGCATAAAAAATAGTACAGTCACAACTAATCTATAGACAAGGTGATATGGTCTCAACAGTGGTTATTGCTTTATCCATTGATATCTTCGAAGTGTAAATATATGAACCCATATACAGACATGCCAATTTAGTCAGACAATTAATCCTCTCAACAACAGAATAAACACAAAAACCAAAAATCCAAAGACAAAAAACAAAACAGGCAAACAACAACAACAACAACAACAACAAAACACCAATAGTTGCTGCTTTACATATTGATATCTTCGAAGTGTGTGTTCAGGATAACACATACAGACATACAAGATTGATCAAATAACCCGTCATCGATTATTGCTTAGCATTAAGTGATATAATACAATAGTAGAACCATGTTAGCCCTCCTGCATATATGTATATTCATATATACA
>PVLD010021983.1:0-30271 GCA_004027595.1 Dinomys branickii
AAGCATGACAAAGATACCCTTGCGGAGCTGACATGATGTTTAAATATGAGAAACTCAGAGAGGCGAGTGTGTGCGGTGGGTAGTGAGGCTTTCTCTCCGTGACCACTACGGACCCTGGGAAATTCTCAGGTCTCTCTAGTCTGGGACCATGAGCTACCTGCTCACATGGTTTTGCTGACATCATAGGACACTTCACATTCATTTATGAAAATTTCCAACCAAAATAGACTTGACGTGATATTTTCATCCAAACTTAGAAGTCAGTGCCATAGCCTTCTTTCTCTGGAGTAGCATGTTCTATTCCAAACACCTTACTATCTTTACTCTGTCACCCAACAGGTGCTTTACTAGTTTACCTGTTTCCACTTCAGTGTTTTAGTTGGTCAAGTCCTATAGGTAGAGATCATATAAATTGGATTTAAACCCAGGAAGAGCCCAATAATTCTTTAATTTCTCCCAAATGCTGCATACTTCCATTTGGGTTAGAAATGTTTTCTCTGTGACCTCTGTTGGGGAATTTTAGCCCTAGATTCTTTGGTTTGATCCTTGCTGTATGATTGTAAGATGGTCTTGGTATTTAAGAATTGTCAAGATTATCACTTCCTGATTCTCATGGGGTTTATATGAACAGCCAGTCAGATCCGCTTCACTAGACAAGGGGGTGATGATTGATCTAAGTATTTTAACCAAGGCTCTACTTATGAGTTTCTACTGTGACTTTAACCTTTGCTGGCTGTCACCTTCCATATTACCAAATGATAGTTCAGCAGGTCTCCTTTGTCATCTGACAGTTTCTCATATTTAACACCTCTTTTGTAGGCTTTTGTCATAAACAATCATGGTAGACTCTTAAAATTCCCTAATTCTCTACTTTCCATGCAATCATATCCTGTGCAAGGTTAGTTTACAATTCTGTCCATAAACCCACGACATCTATTTCCCCACTACTTGAACTTAGACTAAGCCTAAGTGATTTGTTTTGAGTAAATTGAATACGACAGCAAATGTGATGCTAGGAAAATTCTCAAGCTCAGATCTTCTCAAGTGTTTTATACTTTACTTCTGTTTCTTTAGTCTTCTTCCTTCTCCAAGGAAGTAAATCTGAGATAAAATTCTGAAGGATATGCAATCACATGTAAGATAATTGATTCACCTCAGTCAGTATCACCCAGTAGACACCTGAGTACCAGCAGCTGAGGTTGCCATGCCTTCATACACAAACTGTGCACTTACAAAAAATAATAACTGCTAAAGTATTTGATATATAGAAATAACTGATGGACAAATGAATTTTTCTCCAATTTGAACTTTATCTTATCAGGAAACAAAGTGGCTTTATTTTATTTACCCTACAAAATAGTACAATTATTTTCTACACCCGTTGCATATAAAAAATGTGCTAATGTCAAGATTTGTTTTATACTTATAAAAAAAATTTAGAATTTGGAAACTTCTTTCAATCTTATTTTATTTTCTTACATAATTTTACAAATAAATTCTTCCTCCCAAAATCATTATAGCATTAAGTTTTTTAGAAATCCTTCTGAGATAAAGCAGATCAGTGATTTCTTTGCTTTACCTGTAGCTTCCATCTCTTGGAGGCTGTGTATGTCTGTCATCCACATTGAATAGTGAACCAAAAGGTAGTCTGACTAACAGGACATGAAAGGATCACTGATAATCTTTCAATATAACTATGGGTCATAAAAACTAACTCTGTGAGATATATATGCTATTACAATAGAAATCTGGCATCTTCAAAGTTACTGAAGTACTCAGTATTCCCAGTGCTGGTACAAAATGCCTTACAGCTACAGTTTAGAGGAAGACAGATTTAATTGTGTACATGGTTTAAAAGGTTTGGTCCATGGTCAGCTGGTGCCAAGGCAGAAACATCATGGCTGAAAGGTGTGGTGCATCCAATTTTCTTTATGTACAGAGTCCAGGAAACAGAGTACGGAAATATCACCAGAACAGAAGGGTTCAGGGCAAGACATATTACCCAACATCATGCTTCCACACCTCCCTTAGAAACACAGCACTTCATTTGTTCTGGAGGTGACTCCAAGCCAATAAAATTCACAAGCTCACTTAACCATTACAGTCATTTTTATTTTGAAACATAGCCAATACTGAGTTAATCTTTCTCCAATTTTGAGGCTTACTGATGAATAATCAAAGTGATAAGTATGAGCTTTCTACATTTCAAAATATTATATTCAACATACATTGTTTAATTATTTTTAAATCTCTAAGGCAGACTAGACATACTTTATGATTTGTATGTTATGTAAAATATGAATAAGTTTTAGAAATATTGAAATGGTAGAATTGGGAACCCATTTCACATTCTCTGGCTTCCTATCCATTATTCTTTACAATATGAGAGAAAATGCAGTAATATAACACGCCCAAAATGAGATATAATACTTGTAAAAGACAGACTAAACAAAGGTATAGATAGTATACAGAGGTGAATATATGACTGGAGTAGAATTTAGGGTGGAAAGATAGTACTTTTGGAAGGGAAAGGGGATTTACAAAGGACTTCAGATGTGTTATGTACATGTACCAATTTCCCAACAAAGAATATAAACATTACATACTATACACATGTAGTGGTATATTAATAGATGAAAAAATGTAAGTTTTAAATTTCAAAAAATGGTATTGGAATTGGGCTTTACAGAAAACAAGGTTAGCTCCTGAATGTAACAATTAATTAGCATCATAGACATTAATGTTACATACTGGACAGATTAAAGTTTGGATGAGAAAAAAATCTTGAGCATTTTAATTGATACAGAAAAAGCAGTTGTTTAAATTCAGTACCAATTTTAATACATAACAAGCTAAAAGTGCAAAAGCTCTTTCTAAATCAAATAATAAGAACCTTTCAAAAACTTACACTGAACTGATATGAGACTTAAAAAACAATCCCCTCGAATACGCCTCCTCCCTGTAGCTATAACTTCTTGTCCTGGTACAGATAAGATTGCCAACTATGTCTTGTAAACAGAGTTTATGTCATCTTGTTCATAAGGCCCTGACTTCTTTCAAGGTTAAGTTATTAATTGTCTTGTTTCTGTACCCTTGTTTGCCCTGTCCCCCAACTGCTAAATACCAGTCCCCTCAGCCACCCATAAAAAAAAAAACTACAGCCTTTTCCTTGTTCCAACACCCAGAACTTTGAATGTGAGTTCAGCTGGATTGATATGCATCTAAAATTCTAGAGATAGATCTTCCTTTTGATCCACTGGTCTCTCTGATCTCCAGAACAATATACTGAGTGATGCAATTTCAAACATATTCCAATTAAATCAAGAACATAACAAGGACATCTTCCTGTTGCTGCTGTGTGTTCAGTAAAGACAAGGTCAGCTTCTTCAGGACTCTGAATAGCAATAACCTTTAAATTTTGTACCACAGGCCTCACTGGACTGATGCAAGTTACCCTAGACAACAAAATTAATACCACAATTAATCAGATGACTATTAAAAAGCATATGAATGGAAAAAGAGTCAAAACATTTTATTTACAGACTATGTAATGTTTGCTTCATAAATAATAAATTACTTCATTGAAGATTTTTATCCATTATTATGAAATATAAACCAATTATTTTTTGCTTATAAAAAGGAATAATCACCTTTGGGATTATTTTTGGAAAGCTTTTATAGAGTTCTGTTGATTTAAATGGTTTAAACTAGTATTCTTTGGTCTTGAAACTACTCCTTTTTATTATTTCTGTTCAAGACAGCCCCTATTGTAGAGCAGGGCTTTCTTTGGGCATCTGTTCACACTTGAACTTTTAATCCCACATGTTTGTGATTATGCTTCTCCCCTCTGCATTCATCTGCTTCAATTTTGTTCAATAAAACCCAGTTCATATGTTCAACAAGTGTCCTCATCAGGGCCACAGCTGAGAGGAGTTCTCTGTGAGGGCTCTGCTTGCTATGCCAAACAGTCCTGTGAAATTTCAGAGTAGCTTGTACCTCTCTCACTGACACGAATCCATGCTGCTAACGAATGACAAATGCCAGACCCTGCTGCTCTTGAAATCGCCTTCACCGAGGGAAGGACCTGTCCTTCCGTCTGACACTGGCACATGTTGTTGTCCTGCCCAAGATGCTCCTCTTCAGTATTCAAATACCGCTTTATGCCTGGAGATACTACCTGGTGGTGATATGGAACGGCCAGTGAACTGTGGCTATGTTTGTGAGCATATTATACTCCTTTCTCTGTGTGTGATATCCTGTATCTTCTATTCATTATTATTTAGAGAACATTGCTTTTTACATTTTTTATTTGAGCCACTAGTTTCAGGGACTCACTCTTAGCCACACAGCAGATGAGTCTGGTGATAATTTTGAGTCACAGATATCACCATACACTTTGAATTGCCCATCCTGCTCATAGCCCTGGGGAAGGTTTCTCATTGTACAGAACTTTGGTGTGTACCTTCAGAGTACATTGTTTCCCCAAAGTGTTGTTTGCACTTCTTAAAAAACATCCAACCTGTCCTCCCAACCAGTTTCCCAGCAATTCAGTTATACCATGGTTAAATATGAATTAGGCACATCGTTTAAGTTCTGGTCCCATAAGAAGTCCTTCTGTCATTTATTCAGCTTGAGAGTAATTCTATGTAATGACTTACAACTAATAAAATGAGAAATAAATTTTCAAACATCTAAAAACAAAAAGTAAGTATTTCATCTAGTCACTTATTTTAGGATAAAAATATCAAATACAATAATAATAGCTGATAATGAAAATTGTTGATAGGAAAGAACCAACATCTGAAAATTCAAATACTGTGTAATAGAGTTCAGTGTTGATAGTCTGGACTTCACTGATGAGATGAGACCCTCAAATGAGAGTTTCATTTTTTAAAAACAAAGCCCTTTGGAAATTCCTTACATTTTGTAGTACATGCATCTATGTTTTGGGGTCCAAAGAATGAACTTTGGAAATAGACTGGAGTTTGAAGCCTTTTTCTTTTCATTAACTCTGATCATAAACAATTAATTCTCCTAACTTCTAGGTTTACTATCTCTAAAATTGAAATGATAGTTTTATGTAGGATTTTAATCAAGATTTAATAATAAGTTCATGTGCTCAGCATAGATATCAACATGCAGAAAGCACCCAATGGTCACTATTATTTTAAAATTTATTTGAATTTGGGTTTCACTCTATTACCTGAACAAGATGAGACATACGAAGCCTTCCAGAAACCAGTCTGCCTTTACCTGTTCTTCTTTTTATTCCTCTGATTTAATTCCAATTAAACTTGCTGAGATTTCACATGTATACTGTCAAATTTAGAATATTTTCTAGATGGATTCTGTGGATTATAGGCACTTTATGCACTTCATATGTGTAAACTGAAGTGGATAAAATGCACTCTTAATTCAGGAAGGAGAGATCAAGAGAACTCACACATTCATAAAATGCAGCACGATAGTGCCCTAACTTATTCTGGACTTTTTGTGTCTGGGTAAACATGGTAGCTCACAGCACTTTCTAAGTCAGCAGTGAGGCTGACTAAAGGTCACAGGGAGTGATCATTAGACAGATAATGAAAGGAAGACATTATCAAATTTTTCACACATTTAATGTACCTGACAGACTTACAAGAAGCAGGTGTCTCTCGAGACAGAATTGACATGGATGGCTGCACTCGGCAAACTGCCAGAGCATGACAAGCATGCCTTTAAGAAAAGCTGAAATCAAACCCTCTTATCAGCATCCAGCCCATGGAAGCATGCTTGCTGGCGCTGGATTCCCTGGCTTGGAGATTGCTTTGGGTGCATTCAAAATGAAGACAAAGATCATGTACATCAATTTTGCTTAATTAGTTTTTTACATGACTTTCATTTCTGTTAAGTTGGATAATTAACAACATGGTACCAAATCAACTTTCTACTCCTCTCTCTGGAGTTTGCAGGCATTTCCCTTTTCATCCTCACTAGAATCAGCTCTATTAACTTTACTTCAGCAATGATTCAGGCTAGAGGGTGGTTCCCCATTGAGATACAGTAGCTGTACAATTAATTTTGTTCTATACTTTTCTCTCTCTGGGAAACAGGCTATTTAATTCACAAGATTGCTCTGAGGCAGTGTTTATGTTGTTGAGCAGATTTATGTAGCGCCTATATTGAACAACTGTGTATGCTGACTAGAAATTACTATGTTTCCACATATATGAATTTTAAATAAAAATTTCTAAAGCCTATTTAAGTAAAGATGCCTTTCCATTTCCAAAATGAATACTGTGTTGTGTTGCACAGGGTTTTTTTTTTCTTAAAATGATTGTGGTAATATCTTCACGATACTTCATTGCGGAATGCATGGAATTCACTATGATTTATAGGGAGATTCGTGCAAAATGATCAATAATAACAAATGCTCTAATGGTTTCCAAACATGCATATTGAGACTCTTTTAAATTCCCAGGCTACACTGAAGTTTATAAGCAGTTTACTCAAGGAAGTTAGCTTTTTGTGGTAGAAATTGCTTTTCTCTCTCAGTTAAGCCATTTGATTCTCAGCTCTCCAGTACCAGAAGTATCATCTCTCTCCTTCTGAGCACAGCTAGAGAGGGGAGGTGGATGAGGAAAGAATCAAGATTTGCAGTGTACCCGTACCAAATATCCACAGTTGGTGCCATACATGTGTCTTGCAACATGTGGTCATACAGAAATTTTTAAAAGAAAAACTGAAATGTTTCACCTTGGAAAAATTGGTAATGTGACCTCCAATGGTGTGCAAACAGTATGTTTCTCTTAACTTGGATTTATCACACTGAACTGAAAGGATTTAGAAAAAGTTTGGTATTTGATCATAAAGCAACATATTTGCCCAATGGACTATAGTTTCTCTTTTTATTAGTCCATATTCACAGTATCTAATGTTTGCCTTCCTTGTGTGGATTTGGTGCATGTCCATAACACATTCTAAATTCTCTCATGCTTTTTCTCACCCACTCCTCTCCCATCCTTGCAACCTTTTTGTTAAATTTTATTTTAAAGAGAACGAAAATAAAAATAAATTTCACAACAAGATAACAGGAGAGTAACAATGGCATCCTTCCAGCTCTTGATCCTCTTCCTATTTCAGAAAGATCTACCTGCTTACTTCCAATCTCAAATATAAATACTAGATTACCCTTGGTAGATAAATGCTAGTCATAGTCAAGATACATATTAGTACCGCTAATGTATAGGAAAAATGAAGTTAAAATTTTTTTCAACTGTAATTTCTGTAAGTTTTTGTGCATCATATAGTTATACAATTAAACTTACTTTGCAGGCATTAGTTCATCAAACAGTTACAAACAACTTTGACTAAGAGTGAAATTTTATCAAAGTTTAAAAGTTGTAAAAAGAATATCACTTATACAAGTCCTACAATGTGGAATTTATCTGTTTGGACCATATCAGTAATTCCATAAGTTACAAATCATTTAAAATATAGTGGTCGTGCTTTATGTGGATGAAATTAAAGACGTACTTAGTAGTAACACACAGACTGACCTTAGGTGGCAGCAATGATATTTGAAAAGAAGATGGGTGTTGAAACAATTTTAGCTAAAGCTTTTATATATAGCAAATAATAAATAGCTTTAGCATCTAAAAAGCAGCTGGAAGTCAGAGCAAGTAATAAAATTTCAGCATGAAAATACGTAGAGTGTGTTAATTTGATGAAAATTAAGGTATTTTTATTCAGAGTCAGTAAGTCCATATTTCTAACCCCATGGAAGGGAATGGTCTCAAATGAAACTTAATGACAATACTCCAGGAGGAACAGAAGGAAGGAAGTTGAACCAAGCCCAGGCAAACTAGTGAGACCCCATACCAAAATATAAACAAACAACTCTGTATAAAGGCCCTGGGTTCAATCTCTGATGTCAGGGGGGAAAAGGTACTTAAAATATACATTCTTTAATTCTTTTTTCAGTATTGGAGATTTTCTTCCATGGGTTCTCCACCACTGAGTAACATCCCCAGCTCTTTTTATTTTTATATTTTACTTTTGTGTAACTTACGCCAGGTCCCTCTAAGTTGTCCAGGCAGAGTTCCAATTTACAATCTTGCTGCCTCAGCTGCCTTAATTGTCAGGATTATGAGTACCCTGGGAAAGACGAGCATGAGACCTCTTGTCTCTTCTATACCCTTGACAGGGTTTATCAGGTGGCCTGGCAAAGGTAGACCTTTCTCTCTATACAAATGCCTTTTGTAATGTATTGAGGATTTTTCAATATGCTATTGGGATAGACTTTCACACCCACCTTTGTCTCCCTTCCATACAGAGAAAATGCAAATTCATCAATTAGAAAACTAGTTTTGTGCCACATTTTCATTTAAAGAATCAAATAGAAACCTGCTTGTGAACACTCCAAGAAATGCTCTGGGATTTCTCTCCTCTCCACTTAAGAAAGGCGAACAGCAGAATGTAAACAGAATTAAGTTTGGTTTGAGCTGCACAGATGCAATTTCCTTTTCTTGAAGATAATATCTATTCAGAGCTGAAGGCTTTTAAGAACACAAACTGCTACCCAATTTCCTTCCTCCTTCAGCAGGTTTTTAAATGGTTAGCTGTGGGAAGCATTGCGAAGACGTGCTCTCAAATGATCTTGCACCTCATGTGGCCATTTAATAAAACACATCCTGCCCGCAGTTGAGAAAGCAACACAGAAATTTACTGCAAGCCGAATTCTATAAGGACGTATGTTTCTGTAAGTGTTTGTACACAGACTTTGTACATGTGCTTATGGTAGATTTTCTTGTTTCTTCTAAATAAACCAAGCCATAGAGACAGGGAGAGGATGACAATTTTTACAACATGCATTTTATTTGTAAGAAGTTGTGGATTTAATAATGTATTTCTAATCCTAGTTATTAATGCTTTTTCTGTAAAGTTTTCTGGAGAAAAACATGAGGACGATGTAAGAGAAAATAGCCCCCTCAGCCAGTATGCTTCAGTTTCTTACTTGCCCAAGTAAGAGTTCTTATTTCAGTTCTGGTTGTTTCTGATCTCTCAGAAAGCCTGGTCAATGTGATGCACATTGTATAAACTAATCCCCAACTAACAAGCCATTCTGCCTCTGTACTTCCTGCTTGCTTTTCCAGAATAAGCCCTAGATCACCAGAGATCGGTGCCTGACACTCCAGGAATGATCCCTATCAGTGCCCATCGATGTAGACGAATCTGTCTCTAATCTTGGGTATCATTTCTGCTTGCTGTTGCATCTGGTGCACTGTCCAGGAAGACTGACCATCCTGTCCTCTTTGGTCACCGGTCATGATCAGTCATGGAAAGACAAGAACCTTTCCAGGTCCCAACATGAAGGCACACACTCGAGATTTCTTGAATCCCCCGGGAAGTCTGGAGAAGGATTCCTGGCTCCCTGCTCCAGCAGCTGACGTCAGACCCCAAAGGGAGGAGGATGCAATCTGTCTGTTTGTGTGTCTGCCTGATTCTGATAAGAGCCCTGGGAGTACCCCAGTTAGTCAGCCTGTAAGCTTGTCAGTTCTAGCAGAAGAGCTTGATCAAATCTTAGTAGTTAAGGTCAACCTTGAGGGAAAGAAGGCTGGGTGTTTAACCTCTGAGTGCTGCTTGAATGAATGTGTGAGTAGACACAGAAAATGTAAGCAACAGGCTGTGCCATCTGTGCACCAAGACTGGGAAGCACTGGTCGAGGTGGCTGATTGGGCCCTCACCTGTGGTTGCATGGTGAGCAACATTCAGAGGCCTTGCACCCTCCTTAGCTAAGTTATATCTAAGTCCCCAAGAGGGGTGCAGCCCTGTGGGCATCTGAATGGCTCCCTCAGAGTGGCACCCACCCTTTGTCTTTTGTAACATTGTTAAAGGGTACACAACAACCACCACAGAGAGTAGAATGGGAATTAACTAGTTAAAAGCCACAGTCCCTGACTGAAGAAAAAGGAACTTTTATGGAGTTAAAATTGAAACCAAACTGCTCTCTATATCTCAAAGGAAAAAAAAATGAATTCTTCCAGAGAATTTCACTTTATCCTCCGACTTGACTCGTCTACTTCAAGCCAGTTGAACCAGTTCCATTTCATTGCCTATAGTTAGCCACAATAGCCCACCTGGAGACATACCTGTCCTGGTCAGATGGTGTCATCTTACACACATCTGAAATCATCAGTCATTTATTCTGAGTTCTGCGTTTTGACTGAGGAAAATTGTACTGTTAGCCCTGACAAATGAGTTGTGTCCTGTCAGGCCCGAGCAGGTAGGAAAGACAGCTCTATCATATTGGGTCCCTGGGAGCCTATGGTGATTGCAAAAGTTGGGGATAAACCCATGACTTTCCTAGTAGACAAGGGAATAGAACTCTGATTTAAAAGTTCCCTCTGTCAAAAAGTTACCATCACTAAAGCAACTAGAACTCTTGCCTCTCACTCCATCTTACAGCCTGGGAGGACATCACCTTTGCACCAAGCCAGTTCACCTCCCTCTCGTATTTAACTCTACACTTTCAACTTTGACTGTTCCCCCAGAGAAAGATGATGCCTGCATCACCCTGAGACAGATAACTGTAATCCTGAAGTTCTAGAAACTTTAGTTCCAGAAGTGTAAACTAAATACTCACTTCTGAGCCTGGTCATCAACCATGCTGTCGAACCATGACCACCATTTCTGTCAGATATCGTAGAAAACACATACATGCATCCAGCCACACATCAGCCTAATACACTATTAATTACCTTGAACAAGATCTCTGTGTCACTACCCATATACCCTTTCTTAACTGCTCTAGATATTAAAGATGCCTTCCTCTGCTCATGAGTTGCTTCCATAAACTGCTTCACGTAGAAAGAGCCTGAGATAAAAGGCCAGCTCACCTGGACTCAGTTGCTATAAGGGATTAAAAACTCTTCCACCTTCGCAATACACCTGTGTTGTGCATAACAAGTAAACCATCCTAGTCATAAAAAAAAACAAAAACAAAACAAAACAAAACAAAAACACAAGGCTGTCTAAGAGGCTCTCAGATTCAGCTCAATCTAGGACAGTTTTGTCCTGTTCTGTCTAAGGGTGGCAAGTTCAACCTGTCTCTTCCTCACAGTCATCAGTCCCAAGCTACTCAGATAACCATGATGCCACCACTACCAGTACTGTCTCCTGCACCAAGGTCTTCTGCTCATCTGTCTGCAACTCCTTCTGACTTTTCTTAATAATGAAGAATGCTCATGTATTTTTGATGGGCCCCAAGCCTGGTTAGAGTGAAAAGTCCCTGCCACTGTGGTTGATCTTGATGCTTAGGTGAACACAGCTCCCAATCCAGTGCATGCAAACTGGGATTGTAATGTGACACAGGGGCATGAATCTTTAGATCAGTACTGCACTGCTTTCCTGGAAGACCTCCAAGCGAGAGGCAAGAAGCCAATAAACATGTCTAAAGTTACGCACTGGAGCCACCACTGAAGAGAAATTCTGCCAAAGCAGATCCTGAAGATTAATGGAGACTTTATCAAACATAAATTCCTGTACATGCATGAGTGTTCTGTACCTTTTCTGGGATGTGATCAGCCCTGTGCACATGAGAATCCTCTGTCCTGGACTTCATATTGACTTTGAGTGTACCTTGGAGAAAGAATGGTGCCTACATCATTCTGAAATGCCTGATAATCATAACCCTGAAATGTTGAGACTTGTTTCCAGAAGTGCAGGCAAAGGCCTCACAACTAGAGCTTGCTGTCAATCATGCCCCTTGGTGATCAAATTCTGCTTCACGGCAACTCCCACCTGAATCAAACAGTACAACTCTCCTGCCTGTAAAGATCTCTAAGCTACCAGTGCCACCATGATGGCCCTCTGTATACACTGCTTCAGTATTTTGGCACCCACAGCCTACTGGTACACCTGTTTGGACCTAAGAAATGCCTTCACCAACCTTTGATTGGCTCCTGTCAGCCAGCCTCTCTTTACCTTTAAATAAAAAGACCCCATTTTTGGACTCAAAAACCAACTAACCTGGACTTAACCTCCCAGAGGTTCAAAATTTGTTTCATCTGTGAAAAAACACTTCTGATGAATGACCCTCAATCTGCCTCCTAGAAAGACACAAATACTCCGCTATAATATCTGGTAGAAACTCATCGCAACAAAGAAACTCCACAAATTTCTTGGAACTCCTGACTTCTATAGAATCTGGGTCCTTGAGTTCTCAAAAACAATGATGCTTACTCAGACTGTCAGCCCCCGGAGCACCCAGTGGCCTACCTTCACAAATACTGGGATCTGGTCCCTAAGGCAAGATCTGGATCTTACCTTCTTCCTTTGCCTCTGTGCTTTAATAGCCATTGTCTTTCTGATCAAGAAAGTTGACAAGCTCACTTTAGGCCAAGACCTAACTGTCCAAGTGTCACATGTACTGGGATGAACTGTTCTAAAAATGAATCCCCAACAGATGCTGACTACACCCTATTTACCAGTGGAAGTAGCCCTGCTAGAAATGAAGTCTGACAGGGTAGATATGCTGAGGTCACCTTGGACAAAACTATTTTGACCAAAACTCTCCTACAATGATGATCTTCATAGCAAACTTCTGCTTGGGAACCTGCCACCAACAATACAAAAATAATTCAATCCAGAAGCCTAAGCCCCCTCTGGGGAGCCAATTGACTGAAACATCAACCCTAGCCAGAACCCTTTACTTGGTATTCCTGGAAGATCAAAGCCACACCTACCCCCATTCTTTGCTCTGTAAGCTTAAGCCATCATGCTGGCACCTATTCTCCTGCAGCCAGCTCAAGCTTCAGCATCTGTGTCCCTACCCTGACCTCATACATTTTACTGGACTCTCCCCAGTTAAAGATATAGAGATAGATTACACTAAACTAAAACATAACCCTACAGAAACCATTTGTAACTGGTTAAAAGACCAACTATGCCTGTAGACATTCCTGTACACACACATAATCCAGATGCATATTAACTACCTCTATAAATTTCACAAATTCAGTCTTAGATCTGCTAAAAATTTACCCAGACAGCCTCTCTGAGGCTCACTCTAAACAGACAATGTACAGTGACTAGTCCACACATGGCTGAAGTCTGAAGTCATCATCCAGAGGATTGTTCCATATTGTTTCCCCTTGGTTTTTATGTCTTTTTGGGCCTCAGGCCCCCTGCCCTTACTTCCCTTCCCCCTGCTAGCCATGCTTTTTGCCTTAAATTATTTGGATTGTTGCCCCAAGAGTGTGGAACAATCAAGCACTTGACCAAGATTTGATGAGCATTCAAGCCACAGTAGACACCCTCCTAGATTAGATTATCTCCCTCAATACCTTGCCAGAGTAATGTTACAGAACAGGTGGGACTAAATCATGTCTCTTCATATAAAGCAACTCAAGGAAGAACTGTAATAAGACAATCTTGGGAACCTTGGCTAGAGCCCATCTTAGGATCACTGATAGTTCTAATGTTACTGCTTCTAGTTGGGGCTGTCTCAAAACATCACATGTAACATGTCCAGAAAAAAACTTTTGATAAAACTAAAAGAGGGGTAAATATAACAAAAAATGCCCCCCAACCAGTATACTTCAGTTTGATAGGTACTCAGATAATGCTTTCTGTTCCAGTTATGGTTGCTTCTAGTCTCTTAGAAATGACTGGTTACCATAATGCATACCTGATCACTGTGATTCACATTGGTTTTTTTTTTTATCATTTTTTAAAATTTAAGAATAAAGGAAGAAAACATATTAACAAACAGACATCCATTTAAAAAATAGTGTCAGAACAAAACAAACAACACAGAGTTACAGACAAAGTGGTAGGAAATTAACAATGGTTGTTCTATTACTATTGATATATTCAAAGTGATTTCTCAGGAAAACAAATAGAGACATGAAATGATGATCAAACCAGTAATCATTAACTGATCCTTTCAGTAAAGCAATAGAAGACAGTAGTACAATAGTTAGCTATCCTGTGTATACATACATACTTAAATTCCAGTTCTATCTCTTCTCCTTTCCCACACCCCAGTTGCCCCTTACTTTTGAGCATTTTCTTTCATTTCACAATGTTTATCATACCTCCCAGTTTTTATTTACTCTTACAGGTTCTTACACTAGTGGGACAGTACTAGTAGAGGTCTTGTTTATTTCACTTATGAGTATGGTCTCTAGCTGTGACCATTTACCTATGAAAGCCTCAAGTTTGTCTTTCTTTATAGCTGAGTAATAATATCCCATTATATAAAAGTACCACAATGTTTTATCCAATCCTCAATGGATAAACATTTGGGTTGCTTTCACAATTTGGTAATTACAAATTGTGCTACTATGAACATGGATGCTGCTATGAACATATATCTCTGTGATATGATGTTTTCAGATCTTCTGGGAAAATACCCAGAAGGGGAACAGCTGGGTTGAATGTGACCTCTAGACTTAGGTTGTTGAGGAATATCTGAACTGATTTCCACAGTGGTTTCACCAGTCCGCATTCCCATCAGCAGTGGAGAAGAGTTCCGATTTCTCCACAGCCTCACCAGCATTTGTTATTTGTTGATTTCTTAACGGTAGCCATTCTTACTGGAGTGAAGTGAAATCTGTGTTGTTTTAATTTGCACTTCTCAAATGACTAATGATGTTGAACATTTTTTCAAGTATTTATTTGCCATTTGTATTTCTTTATCTGAGAAATATGTATTCATCTCAGCTGCCCATTTCTGGATTGGGTCTTTGAATTTGCAGGGGCTGAGGTTTTTTAATTCTTTACATGTTTTTGATAGAAGACCTTCGTCTGAAGGACAGTCAGCTTAAATTTTTTCCCAATTTGTGGGTTTTCTTTTTACTCTGCTGGTGATTTCTTTAGCTGTGCAGAAACTTTTCTATAGGATGAGATCCCAGTTGTTGATTCTTTGAAGTATTTCACGGGCAGTTTGGTTTTGTTCCTGAACTCTCTGCCTATCTCTATGAATTCAAAGTTTTTATCTACTTTCTCTTCCAGTAGGTTTAGTGTTTATGTTTTAATATTGAGATCTGTGAACCATTTTGACTTGAGTTTGGTGCATGGTGATAGAATTGGGTCTATTTTCAGCCTTTGACAGATGGCAAACCAATTTCTCCAGCACCATTTATTAAAGAGGCTATCGTTCTTTCAGTGAGTTTGTTTGGCCCCTTTATCAAAGATTAGGTGGCTAAGTGTGTTTGTGGTTGTGTCTGTGTCTTCCAGTCTGTTCCACTGATCTTCTGGTCTATTTTTTAGCCAGTACCCTGTTGATTTTATTACCATAGCTTTGTAGTATTATTTCAGGTTACAGATTGTAATTCCACCTGACTTGTCTTTGTTGCCCAGGATTGCTTTTGCTATTCTTCATCTTCTCTGGTTCCAGATGAATCTGAAGAATGTTTTCTCTAGATCTGTGAGGTATGCTAATGGTAGTGTAATGGGAATTGCATTGAATCTGTACAACAATTTTGGTAGTATGGCCATTTTCACAACATTGGTTCTTCCTATCCATGAACAAGGAATGTTTTTCCATTTATTGAAATCCTCTTCAATCTCTTTCTTAAGAGTAATGTAGTTTTCATTGAATAGATGTTTTATTTCTTTTGTTAGATCGATTCCCAAATATTTCAATTTCTTGGATGCTATTGTGAAAGGTATGAGTTTTCTTAATTTCTCTCTCAGTCTGTTTGTAGTTTGTGTGTTTGAATGCTATTGATTTTTGGTTATTGACTTTGTATCCAGCTACACTGCTGAATTTGTCAGTTAATTCAAAAAGTCTTCTTGTGGAGGTTTAGGGGTCTTCCATGTAAAGTATCATGTCATCTGCAAGTAGTGATAGTTTTACTTCTTCCTTTCCTACCTTTATTACATTTATTTCTCTCTCTCTTGTCTAATTGCTCTGGCTAATGTTTCCAGCACTATGTTGAACAGGAATGGTGACAGCAGAGATCCTTTTCTTGTTCCTGATTTTAAAGTAAAAGCTTTCAGTTTTTGTCCATTTAGTATGATGTTGGCCGTTGGTTTGTCATAGATGGCTTTAATTAGGTTGAGGTAAAGACCATCTATTCCTATTTTCTGTAGAGTTTTTATCATGAATGCATGTTGGATTTTTTCAAAAGCTTTTTCTGCATCTATTGAGATGGTAATATGGTTTTTGTGTTGGTTCTATTGATACGGTGTGTAATATTAATTGATTTGTGAAAATTGAACCATCTCTGCATTCCTGGAATGAATCTGACTTGGTCGTGGTGTATGATTTTCTTGATGATTTGCTGCACTCTATTTACTAGTAATTTATTGAGTATCTTTATATGTATATTCATTAGGGAGATCAGTCTGTAATTTTCTTTCTTGTTTGGTCTTTCTCTGGTTTTGGTATCAGTATAATAATTGCTTCCAGAAATGAGTTAGGGAGAATTGCTTCCTTTTCAATTTTATTGAAGAGTTTGAGGAGTGTTGGTATTAAATCTTCTCTGAATTTCTTGTAAAATTCTGCTGTGAATCCAGCAATGCCTGGGCTTTTCTTTGTTGGTAAATTTTTAATCACATTTTCAATCTCATTAATTGATATTGGATTGCTCAGGATCTTTATATCTTCCTGATTCAATTTTCATAATTCGTACATATCTAGGAATCTGTCCACTTCTTCTGAGTTTTCTATCCTGTGGGAGAAAAGATTTTCAAAGCAGGCATTAATGATATTCTGAATTTCTATAGAATCTGTAGTAATTTCATCCTTTTCGTTCCTTATTGCAGGATTTTGAGTTCTTTCCTTTCCATTTTTGATAAGGTTGTCTAAGGTTTTATCAATTTTATTTATTCTTTTAAAGAACCAACTCTTTGATTCATTTATTTTTTGTAGGGTTTTCTTCCTTTCATTTGCATTAATTTCTGCCCTGATCTTTATAATCTCCTCCCTTCTTTGGGATTTGGGTTATACTTTTTCTTCTTTTTCTAGAAGTTTGAGGTGCAGCATTGGACTATTTATTTGCTCTCTTTCTGTTTTCCTTATGTGTGAGTTCACTGCTATAAATTTCCCTCTGAGGACTGCTTTCATTGCATCCCACCACAGATTCCCGGAAGTTGTATCTAAATTTTCTTTTCTTTTTTTTTTTTTTTTGGTAGGTATTTTTAAATTTCTTCTGTGACCCTTTGGTTGTTCAGGAGGTTGTTGTTTAATTTCCAAGTGTTCATGGAGTTTTTGTAGTTCCTTTTGTCATTAATTTCCAATTTTATTGCACTGTGGTCAGATAATAGGCATGAGATAATTTCAGTTCCTTTGCATTTAGGTAGGTATGCTCTGTGGGCTAGAATGTGGTCTATTTTAGAGAAAGTCCGATGTGCAGCTGAGAGAAATGTGTATTTTCATAACTGTGGGGTGGAAGACTCTGTATACATCTACTAAGTCCATTTGATCTCAGCTTTGGTTCAGGTCTGTTATTTATTTGCTGACTTTTTTGTCCTGTTGACTTATCTCTTTCTGTCAAAGGCATGTTGAGATCCCCTATTATAATAGTGTTATTGATTATATTGGTTTTCACTTCCATTAAGATTTTTCTAATGTAGTTTGGTGTTCCAGTATTTGGTGAATATATGTTTAGGATTTTTATCTCATCCTTTTGCAGTATTCCCCTAAAAAGTGTGCAATGACCATTTTTTTATCTCTTTGGATTGTTCTCGGTTTGAAGTATACATTGTCTGCAAACATAATAGCTACCTGCTTATTTCTGGGTTCCTGTTGCATGGAGAATTGTTTTCCATCCTTTGAATTTCAATCTATGGATATCCTTTTGAGTAAATTATGTTTCCTGTGTTCAGCATATCATTGGATTTTGTTTCTTAATCCATTCTGCCAGTCTGTTTCTTTTGACTGGTGAACTGAGGCCATTTACATTTATGGTTATAACCGATACATGCTAACTTGTCCCTGTCATGTTATTTACTTGCTGTTTTCTTACTTTTTATGTCTGTTTACTTGTTTGCTCTTCTTGAGGGTTCCTTTCTATTATTGTTCTTGAGATTGCATTCATTTTCTTCTCTGTTGAGAATGTCTTTTAGTGCTTTTTGTAAGGATAGTTTGGAACACATGTAGTTCTTCAGTTGTTCTTTGACATGGAAATACTTTATTTCTCTATTAAACTTGAAGGATAGTTTGGCAGGATACATCAGTCTTGGTTGGAAGCTGTTTTGTCTTGAGACCTGTAATACTTTGCTCCAAGCTCTTCTCAATTGGATGGTTTGTGTTAAAAATTCTTCCATGATTCTGATGGGTTTTACTTTATAGGTCATCTGTTTATTTTCTATAGAAACTTTTAATATTCTGTTCTATTGCTGGAGATCTGGCATCTTGATTATTATATGTCTGAGTGTAATTTTATTGTGGTTACAACTAATAGGAGTTCTATATGCCTCATTTAACTGTATCTGTGGTTCTATTTCCATGCTTGGGAAACTTTCTGCTATTTTTTCTGCAAATATTCGTATTCTTTTCATGTTATTTGTGTCACCTGCTGCTGTTTCATTGACTCCTGTTACTCGGACATTATTTCTCTTTGCCTCATCTTGCAGCTATTGAATTGATTTTTCCTGGAATCTTGTTGATTTTAAGAGATCCTTCCTTTCATGATCACTAGCTTCCATGCTGTCTTCAACATCTGAAATTGTATCTTCAGCTTCATTCAGGTATTTTTGCAAACTTTCAGTGGAAGTTTTGATTTCCTAGAAATCTCTTTGAGTCTGTTTTATGCATCCTAATTCATTCCTATATTGCTCCTGCAACGTTTCCATCTGTTGCCTATGTTCCTCTATTTTTTTTATCTGTTTCTCCTCTAGATATGCAGAGCATTTCTTGCATTATTATTGTCTTTTTTTTTTTTTTTTTTTTTTTTTTTTTTTTTTTTTTTTTTTTTTTTTTTTTTTTTTTTTTTTTTTTTTTTTTTCTGTGTTTTTTTTTTTTTTTTTTTTTTTTTTTTTTTTTTTTTTTGCCTGAGTGATTATGACTGATCTGATCTTTTCTATGGCCTGATGGAGTTGTTTCTTTACCTCTGCTACAATTATTTCAGCAATTTCAGATATAAGTTTACCAAGTTCTATGTTGGTGTCTCCTTTACTTATTCTAAGTGGAATGTAGTTCTGAGATTGTGTTTTAGCCCTTTGTCTTGTCAAGTTTGATGCTGGAGGCAGTACGCTCAGTCTCTTTCTTCTCTGGCAGTTCAGCAGAGGACACTAGTGGCCCTAGATTTTCCGGTGTTCAGGCCTGCCCCTCAGTGTCCACTGAGATACGATACTTAGGCTTAGTTTTTCAGAGGATGTTGAAGTGTACTTAGTTCTCCCAGGTCTCAGAGACAAACTGTGATGTCAGTTTGTGGCAGATGGTTTGTTCCAGTGGTCCCTCACAGTTCAGGGGAGGTGTATGACCCAGAACCTGGTTGCACTGGTGGTGTAATACCAGGTCAGTGGTTCTGTGACCCCAGGTAGTTCAGGGTACAGGCAAAACCCAGACAGGACCTACAGAGTCAACAGTCTGTGAACCATCTGATTCTATATCTCCAGTCAGTTCAGGACATGCATAGGATCCAGACATGGGCCACAGTAACACTGATCACAGACTCCCTGTGTGTATGACTCCCTGGAGGGCAGGTTGCAAGTGAAGCCCAGACCCAAATCTTGGTCTCAGTGGCTTGTGGAGTACCTGTACCCAAACCGCCCTCAGTGCTGGGCCCATGCATTGAAGGCCCACACAGGAACCCAGGTGAGAGCAGTTCACCAGGCTTCTGAGTGTGGATCTCCTGTCTGCACCAGGCACATGGTGGGCGGAAACTCAGACTGTAATTGCAGCAGGGTCATGAGTTGCCGGCTCTACCCATGGGAAATAGATGGGAAACACCTGGTTCTCTTGGCAGCATTTAGCTGGGAACTGTGCCATCAGCGGGTCACGGCCCACCTGATTGTGCTTCTCCAGTCAGTTCAGTCTGTACAGAGAAGCCAGGGGTGGGACACACCAACAAAAGCCATCCCAGTCTGTGTGTGTCACTATTATTCACATTGTATTAATCAATCCTCAAATGACAAGCCTTTCTGCCTCTGTACTTCCTGCTTGTCCAATATAAGCCCCGGACCAGTAGAGATTGGGACCTGATACTCTGGAAGTGATTCTGATCAGTGCCTATTGATGTAAATAAATGTGCCTCCAAATCCTGGGGTGTCATTTCAGTGTACCTGCTTGCTGTTACAGTATAAGGGCCAAATCTCTGATGCATCATTTATCTGGTGATAAACCAGTGATAATAGCAACACATTGTGTGGACATGAGATGTTCAGAAGCTTAACTAAGAGACTTAGCAGGGACCCAGGGCTCTTTGTAAACATCTTGAGCCTGTGCAAGAGGAAAGGAGATGGTGTGGGTAAGTAGCCTGCATGCAATATGAGGAATCAAATACGTTTGCTTTCCACCCCGTTTTGTTCTTGTTGCTTTTGCTGGCTTTCACTGCCTTGAAGTGTCCCCCTTGTGCCATGCCACACTGCCTTGGAACCAGCTGATTATGGACTGAAACCTCCACAAACTGTGAGTGAAATAAATGTTTCCTTCTTTAATTTTGAGCTTTAGATATTTTGTCCCAGCAAGCAGAGAAAGTGAAAAAGGCAAATCCTTAAAAATCAGTAGTGACAATACATTACCCTCTCTTTGATGACTGCCTCCCTTGTCTCACCTATTTCTCTTTGTAGGTTTCTTGTAATTGTGGCCAGTTCTCCGTCTCCATTTCCCCTCTCTTGGAGGCATGAAAGATGAAGGCGATTACTTACGCCAGGTCAGTTTTAAATCGTTTGCCTCAGGCAGACAATATGGTTTTTGCTTTTTTTTTCTGATGATTGTATCTCATCCACCTTGACCTCTGATACAATGTAGGCATTAAATTTTCAACAAATGAGTAAGCACAGAGCTTTTCTGTGTGTCACCGCACTTGCTAAATTTTACCACAAATCTTTCAGTGCGGGATGAAAACTAACTCTGAAAACTGGACTATGTGAGGATGAAGTCAAATTGGAGTTCTTTCATCTTCTCCAGGTACATTTTTCTACCTGGAAATTCTATTTTCTCTACTTTCTTACAATCTTGCTTTCAGGCTTTTATTTTACTCATAGATTTTAATTAACATAGAAAAAGGAGTAACGAAGAAGGGATGAAAGTCAGAAAATTGACAATATTCAGACAAGTACTTAAAGATTCTTTCTTTTTTCTTTTATACAAGCAGCTTTTGGGTACTGATAACTACCATGGCAATTTAGAATAATTATAATATGAATATGAATGCCTTTTGACTATATTTACCCACTCACATATTGTGGACATAGAATTGCAGATGAAAGAAAATCATAATTTATTGCAATCAAATAATTCCCCAAATTACAATTTTTATTGTTTCCACTCATTTTGTCTGAGAAAATGATGTTGTACAAAATGTCTAACATCCTGGAGTTGAAATTATCTATCATTAGAAGTACTTAAAATAATTCAGGAAATGAAACAAAAAAGTCTATTGTTATCTATATATAAGTGCAGGATTTTGTTTTAAAATTTTGTGTACAAATTAGGGAAGATTGGGCTGGAATGCCTCCAAAGAGCTCAAACCAAAAAGAAATTCTAAGCAGTTAAGTCTTAACATATTTTAGATGCTGTATAGTTTTGCCAGAGCCAGTCCCCATAAGTGGGTATTTTGGCATTTCATTTGAGTTCAGTTTCTTTCACTGAACACTGCCAGGCTTTGTTCTAGACTGGAGGAAAGGATGAAATTTAAGCCTAACAGGAGTAGAGAGTCAAGTACTTTTTACTTGATAAACCAACAAAACCCATAACTTATGACAAGTCCTAAATATCTTGCATGAGGAATCTACTATGTCTGTGATCTTAGGTTAAAGTAATTATCTCTGGAAAGTTCTAGTTTAAATTCATTTATATTATTTACAGTAAGTAACATATCAAGCAATTATCATCTATTGCCATGTAAGCACAGATATTTAACCCAGAGATAAAAGACAATCCTACAAGATAAATTAGGCCAATCTGGGGCCCTGAGTTTGGTTCCTGGTTCCCAGAAAAATAAACAAAACAAAAATAAAGGGGGACAAGAAGGGGCTGTAAAGAAGAGACCCTAGAAGTAACCCCTAGAAGGAGAACTAATAATCACATTTCCAACTGTGATTGTCAGGAAAAAAATACCAGCCTTGACTCTCAGTGAGCCTATGATATTTTATCTGCATTCTATAAATAATTTAATTGATTAATGGATAAATTGCTGAATGAATACATGAACATGGTTTCCAGGGGCAGCTGAAGGCACCTGGAATCACAAGTGATAAGACAGAAGGTGTGAAAGCGATGAAGTGGACGCTCACTACCTGTTTATCTAATGAAAATTTGGGGCAGCTACCGGAAGAAAATAGTTCTCTCTGCTATTGTAACAGAGACTCCAGATTTCTTACACTTATATTGACATTAGTGTTAAGTTCTGTGGATTTTCTTGGGAATGCAGGAGACATTATTTTGATGCCAAAAAAGTGATTGATTCTCGGAGTTTCCTTTCTTCAGTAACGTGACACCTACCTTCAGCATCTGATTTGTCAAGTGTGGTCCAAATGGACCTCACAGGCCTCTTATTCAGAACCAGGGCCTGCAGTTTGGTGCACTCCAAAGAAGGTGAATTTCTTAAACACTTCATGCCTGCAAGCAAAACCATTCTCCAAAGCCTACTTTGGCTCCATCAGTTTTGTGATTTTTAAATTCTGTTTGCAGGCATAAAACCAACTTCTGCAATTGCCATGTTCTTTCATCTTACATTCTTGGAAAAGGAAACTGAGTTAGGAGATTCAGCAACCACACTTCCTACCAGGTTTTCAAGTACTTTCTGTGGGAGACTGCAATTTCAGTGCTACCTCACGTGTTCTCTGCCACAACTTTTACTTTTCTGCACAACATTCCTCAAAATGTATGACTTAAGTATATCAACCAGGCCACAGAATTTTTTAAAATGGTAAATTATAAGTTATTACAAAATTCCCATTGAAATATATTTGTGATTTGATAAACTTTGTTATGATGAACTAGTTTCTTCTTACAGTTTTAATTTGCATAGCCTTAGTAACAATACAATGACATTACTAAGGTCTATATACATTACTCTTCACAATAAAACAGATTTTCTCATATCCTTGAAACGTAAGTGGTTATCATTAAGGTTCTTTACTACTTTCTCATATACAGAATTGAATATAATGTGAACCACTTCTGGTTAAATTTTGTATTTTTATCAAATTCCAAATGTATTGAAAAAGTTAGCTATGAAGTGAATCTCAATTCCAAGACAAATGAGCAAATGGTAACTTTGCAGCTTGATACCTCCTTGGTGTTGTTGTGTATACCTTGTCTGACTTCAACATTTTTATCTGTACAACAAAGGCACAAAAATAGTCATTACTATAGTAGCACATTTTAGGTTATTACACTGACAAATCTATGAAGAACATAAATAACTGTGTGATTATAAGTTATTGTTATTTTGATATGGATTTGTCATTAATATACATGTGTACACAGGACAATATTCTTGCTGTTTAAAAGCTATTTTTGCCAAGTTTCTACTTTTGTAAGCAGGTCTAGTAATTCTTACTGTAAATATTCATACTGTTGTCTCTCGCTTCTGTCTGCCTTTGAAAATACTGTCTGTCCTGCCTATCTCTAGATGCCACTTCTGTGGATTTGACAGTCCCAAATAGAACGTATTTTTACATGATTGCACTTGTACCGAACATATACAGACCTTTCCTCATTAACTGAACTCTTCACAGTAGCAGCTTTTCACATAGCTCTTACACTGCTTTAAGATCTGTAAATAATAGAGCTATGAAGTAAAGCATATGCGGGCATGTGCGTAGGTTAAAGCAACTACCATGAATTATGTAAGGCATCACTGGAGGTGGACGTCCACCAACACACTGGGGGAAAATCTCTGTGGACACAGAGGGTAAGTGCAGATAACACAGGTCACAGGCTAATTCAGGAGACTTTATTGTATTTTTATTTAAGAAGATAAGTATGTTCTCTTCTGGCCAAAAATTTAAACAATTTTGTTGGCAGCAACAGAGTTATCCTGGAGTGAGCCTGCTAATGGATGTTTGGATTCGCTTACACTGAGACACCATTATTTTGTCTTGTATTTTCTTTCTTGCATATATTTTCTATGTTGGCTACAAATATTGGAGCTTTGAGAATGCATTTTATAGCAGATAAAACAGTAATGAGTCATATTTTATGGTTAGCTAATGTTGTGTTCCAGTTGACTGTAATCCTTAATCTAATCATGTTAGCATATCTTGCATAATTTTTTTTCTTTTTGGTACCAGGAATCAAACTCAGGACCTTGCCAAGCAGGCACTGTGCCACTGAGCTATATTCCTGGCAATCTTCAACAATTTTAAACTTCCGTATTCTCTCATGTTACTATTTAGTATTTCCGTCTTGGTGATATTGTTTCTTCAATATTTTTAGTGTAGCACTAAAGCAAATCCTCATGAAATTTTCAGAAAAATCTTAAGTTGAGGCAACATAAGCTCTTATGAATGACTGCTTCCTAGACAATCATTATCATTCTCATCATGATTATTTTATAATAAAAGCAATCTTTGCTTATGTCTTTAGAGAGGGCTCATCATTCTATTAATTACAAGAATTTACATGGAAATACAATAAGTCAATATTAAGAAAATAAAAAACATTAGGAAATTTCTAAGCCAGTGTTGATGTCTATGAAGAAAAGAACAAATGATTAAAGTGATTATTTATTAGGGACTTGGTATGGGACTCATTTCTGTACCTGTGAGCCTGGGGTACTCAGGTATAATGATAATGAACCTCACATAAGATAATATAGTATGAGACTGCAATGATAGTTAAAATTTATTATTAAAATTAGCACCCTCACTAATTCACCTTGGTTTGTTGAGAGACATGGTGATAACCCACTATCCATCTCTTGTATCTCATTTCTCCTCCCAAGAGGATTCAACTACTTTTATCTAGGTTATGTTTTGCAAAATGGATTAGAACTAGTTTGGGAAGACAGAGGACATGTCTTTCTGAGGAAGAAGCTGAACAGCAAAATAATACTCATTTCTCCCATCATGAAAAATTTAAAATATGTTTAGTTGCAGCTGATCGCATAATACTGGTCTTTCTGCCCTGGGGGATTTTCATGGGTAACACAAATCCACCACATGCGTAGCTTCCATCTGGATCCCTCCACATTTCCTAGGGTGAAAAGGATGTGAGAGAAAGCAGGAATTACTGGTTTCGTGGATAACAAGTCCTTTGTCTCTGACCCCAGGGTGTTCTGCTTTCTACTAGCAACCATGTAACGGTGTGAAATAATTTATTAGCAGACCTTTCCCATATGTTGACACAGACTTGTGAGTAGGCTTTCATGTGGTAAACATGAGTGAACTAAGGGACAAAGAGTTTATGTAGCTTTCCCAAGGTTATACAGATAGGAAAGAGAAGATGTCATGCCAAATTCAGATCTCAGAACGCTCTCAAATTCATCTCTGCTGTGTTGATTGCATTTAGTTTGGTTTCCTTAGTGCTACATAGTTGTCAATGAACTAAGTATATTTGCTTACCAAGCAGTAATGTATCTACGGGACTAACTGTGCTGTGAAACTTCCTCATGTCAAAGCCTTAAAATATAATTCCCAAGGAATGCCAAAAACAGATGTTCAATTTTGTTTTCTTAACCTCTGTCAACATTGCTCTTCTGGCTTCTCAAACGTCTTGCAAATAAAGATTGGTGTGTATTCTGCAGTGATACAGTGAAAAATAGTATCAATTTTTCTTAGGAATACTCCATGATTATGCTTGTTTGGGGGAACAGCTAGAGGTCTATAGAATATGCTTGTTTTTTATTTTAAAGGGAAGAAAAAATAAATAAAAATAACATTATAACAGTGTTTCAAAGCAGGTTAGTAGGAGAGTTACAATAATTAATACATTGTATATTGTTTTCATAGTAGTGGTTCAGAGTTCAAAATATAGGCATGATGTCCTGTCCAAACAAAAGTAGCACAAACAGCACTTTTCTTTTCTTTTTTTTTTTTTTTTTTTTTTTTTGGTGGTACTGGGGATCAAACTCAGGACCCTGCACTTGCTAGGCAGGCGCTTATTCCACTGAGCTATATCCCCAGCCCAAACAGCACTTTTCAGTGAACTAAGGAAAGTTGCTCTATCACTGTCTTAATGATCTTAGGCATACACATATTTTTGCCACTCTCTTCCTTTCCCCTTTCACAGTCTGTCTTTTCTTTTGTACAATCTCTTCCCAATTCACAATATCTACTGTACAGTTTGTACCTTATTTACTCATTCAGTTTCTCACACTAGGGAGACAATATGATGTTTTTAAACATATGGATCTGATTTATTTCACCTATGTGTATGATATTGAGTTGCATAATTCACCTATGAAAGTCTCCAGTTTATCCTTCTTTATGGCTGAGTAGTACTCCATTATATAAAAAGATACCATTTTATACATTTCTTGATTGATGGACATTTGGGCTGTTTCCAAGATTTAGCTATTACAAATTGTACTGCTGTAAACATGGGTGCACATATATCACTGTGGTATGTTTTTAATTCCTCTGGGAAGACTCTCAGATGGGAAATACCTGGGTTTAATGGAGCCTCTAATCTTAGTTTTTTAAGTAATCTCTATATCCACTTTTTACCCTACCCTCTTACCTGGATGTCTACTTTGTGTTTACTACCATTTCTCCTTTAGTATTTTTTTTTATTTATCTACGGTTTAGGTTTCATGTGAGGGAATCCATGCGATATCTACCTTTCTGTGTCTGACTTATTCCACTTAATATCCATATCATAGTCTCAAGTTCTACCTATTTTATGCAACTGGCATGGTTTCCTTCTTCTTTCTGGCAGAATGGAGTTCCCTTGCGTTACACATATATATGTGTTCTTCATTCATTTATCCATTGGGCATCTAAGCTATTTCCAGAATTTAGCAACGCTGCATTGTGCCGCTCTATTCCTCCAGATGCCCCACTAGAGTGACGAATGCTATCAGCTTTGAGAGGAACTTGACACCTCCCTGTCACAGTGCCACCTTTCGCTGTTCCTTTCCTCCTTTTCACAGCTTTTTCTGAAATACCTCCATCCATTCCCCACAATTACTCTCACTGCTGTCCTCCCTTCTGTAGCGAACATTTATCTACTTAGCCAGTCAGAGTTGAGTATCCTTCTTTTTTAATGGCCCAAGCAAATTTTCTTTTCAAAGTCTGATTTGGATGAGCCTTCCTACACCCTGCACTGTGTGGTTGGGGCCCATCAGCCTCAGCCTGCTGGTGAGAATCCTATCTGCCTTGAGTGGCAGCTGGTGCAGAGGTGACTTGAGCAGACTTGAGCAGTCCGGGGGAGGAGCTTGAACCCTGAGGCGTCTGCTTGCACTGCTGGCAGAAGCCAAGCTCCACATGAGTTTGCTGGATTCTCTAAGTGACCTGGGTCTGCTAGCCGCTATTCTGGCACTAAGGAAATGAAGCCAGTTTCGATGGCAGAGGACCAAAAGCCGTACAGTGCACAATTCTCTGGGGAT
Organism: Dinomys branickii; assembly: GCA_004027595.1. Classification (NCBI taxonomy): domain Eukaryota; kingdom Metazoa; phylum Chordata; class Mammalia; order Rodentia; family Dinomyidae; genus Dinomys; species Dinomys branickii. Next base: position 27,654 of record PVLD010021983.1, read on the forward strand.
GCTGGATTTCAGAATGCTATATTTAGCAATAAAAATAATTCTAGATATTTATTTTCATGATACAGTACTCTCTCACACTTTTGCCTTAAGCTACATTAATATGTAGGATTAATTTGTGTAATAAACTTCAGATTTTACACATTCTTAGTTTTCTTGCTTCTAAAATTATATAGTTTTACTTTATTTCTGTTTTATCTTCACTTTCAAGTTATATAGGTCTGTGACTTTTTAAGTTTCCAATTTTAATAATTCTTTAAGAACTTTTCTTCATGGTATAAGAAAACCAGCCACATTTGGTGTTACCTGGTGTGGAGGACCATTTAGACACTTCTCCTCAAAGGAAAACTGGGTCAGGCTCAGCCAAAATGAAGTGTCCTTCATTTTGGCTGAGCCTGACCCAGTTTTCATGTACTGATATGTACAGAGCTGGCGGGGACCTTTCCTTATCCCTTCAGTCAGCTTTAAGCAGTGCACATCAGTCTAGCCAGGGTGCTGATGATAATCTTTTTTTTTTTTTTTGGCGGTATCAGGGATCGAACTCAAGACCTTGCACTTGCCCAGCAAGTGCTTATCCCACTGAGCTATATCCCCAGCCCCTGATGATAATCTTTGGAGATGGTGGTGTGTTTCCCCGACTCCCCAACTCCCGGTTGCTTTCTCAAGTAAGGTGGGATGAGGCGGGATGTGTAAGCCAATGCTCCACACTGTTGGCTGGGATCGAGCCTTGGGATAGAGGCTGTGACTTCCTGGAGCTTCAAAGATTACTCATCATAGCTGAAGCACTGACCCCAAAACATTAGACACTATCTCAATTGTGTTATGCAGATTACTCTTTCTGCATACCCTTCTCTCTGTAGATGGCAGGGGTGATTTTAGGTCTCCACCTACCCCAGCTCATGGCACTCATGAATTTCCCTCCACTTTCACAGCCACTCATCCTCAAGCCACTCCTTTCCTCATGAATGAATAAAAACTGGGTTTGGCCTTGGGTCGAGGCCTTTGTTCCAGATGGGCGTCATCATGGCTGGACTTAGGACTCCTTGGCTCCCCATAACTACAAATATGCCTTAGTGTCTTTATTCTCACCATGGGTTGCACTGGAAGTGGTAGATGATTGGAATGAACTCTCTAGAATGTCAATAACTTCTCTTGGTATTACAAATATAAACTTCCTGGGCCGTGAGGAGGACTGGGAAGGGCTCTATAATCTGGCTACCAGCTAAGCAGGGTTTGATCACTATGGTTTACAGTATTCAGAAATATAGAAATAAATATATGGGCTGGGAAAGCTATGGAGGAATCATTTCTGACTGAATTATTAACAAATGTGGCCTCATGTCGTGTTTACTCAATATTCACCAAAATATTTATAAAATAGTATATCAATATTTATAAAGATCTTTTCATTAAATATCACTATGCTAAAATTAATTTATAACTTTTTCTCCTATTCAGTCTAAAATGAAAAGAAATTATACTACCTTGTTTCTTATTTCTCACATAATATTTTTTCTTCTAGTGACCTGGGACACTTAACTAGGTAATGTACTTCTCATTTGTCTTGAAAAAAATGCTCAAATTTATAACACATAATCTGCTTGAAGTTTCAATACAATCATACATATCTTTAAAAATTGTGTTATTTTCTGGAGACATAGTGCTTGTACACTTTTATGGTGATCACTAACGTCATCCAGTCCATATTCACCATGTGTAATGACCAAATCAGGGTAATAAGCACTTTCTCCTCTAGGCATTACTCATTTTTATGTATTGGCAATTTTGTACTCTTCTTTTTGTTTTGAAATATTTCACATTGTAACCAATAGCTACTTTACTAAATTATAAAAATTCTGCTCAGAATTGATTATTCTCATCTGTTTTGACACCCTTTATTTAACTTACTTTTGGGGATTTTTAAAATGCTATTGCTTTATTGAAATTCATGCCTCTGTCTCTGTCTCTGTCTCTCTGTCTGTCTGTCTCTGTCTCTGCTAACCTTTTCAGTCTCTAGTAACAATTATTCTACAAGTTCAAATGAGAGCACTTAGCGTTTATCTTTTGCTGTTTGTCTTATTTTGCTTAACAATGACCTAGAGTTTCATCCATGTTGCTTCAAATGACAGATTTTGATTCTTGCTTATGGTTGAATAGTATTTCATTGTCTATGCGTATCACTTTGTCTTTATCCACTCATCTGTTGATTTAAATATGCGAATGCAAGTGAACTTTTGCATAACGATCACATACACCCAGCACTGGCATTAGGAGACTGAGTGGCACTTTTCTGGATTTTTGAAAACAACTGTTTTTTCTCCTAATAGCATATGAATTTACATCCTAAGCAACACTCCGCAGCAACCCTCCATTTTGACCCACTTGACACGATGTGTCATTTTTTGGCTTTTTCATCATGGTCACTCTCACTGGATGAGATGATACCACATTACAGCTGTAAGTTGCATTTCCTTGATGACTGTTACAATTGGGCATTTTAAATACAGTTGTTTTCCATTTCTATTTCTGTTTTTTTGGAAGTATTTATGTATTAGCTTATTTTAAAATTGGCTTATGTGAGGGACTGGGGGAAGATGGCGACCAGGTGAGCAGCAAGGGAG
>PVLD010021984.1:0-30266 GCA_004027595.1 Dinomys branickii
CCCTCCCGCCCCTTCCATATCCAGTAGTTACAGAATGATGTAAACTGGCAATGTAACATTACAACAATGTTTTGTTGCACCAATTTTATAAACTTTACAGTGCAATACTTGTTACTTTTCTGAGGCAAACCAAAGGTATGTTTCTCAAGGTCTTTGCTGCCTTCTTTAGCAGCATTTGATGGAGGATCTTTTATACATTGGTAATAGATAAAAATAAACCAGATTGCAAATCCTTTTTAAAATCTTAAACCATGTACCAACTTTTTGGTTGAAATTGTATAGGATAAGTTAAATTGCATTCTTTTAACCAATATGAGTGTATTTCTGTAAGCATAGTTAATGTTGAAATAAAGTTGTAAAAAGCAAAAAAAAAAAAAAAAAGAAAAAAGAGAGAAGTAAATTCTTAAAACAATTGATATTTCATGTCTATTAGGATGGCCACTGTTTAAAAAACAAAACAGGAAATAACAAATGTTGGAGAGGAGGTGCAGAAATTTGATCCCATATGCATTGCTTCGGGATGTGAAATGGGGTAGCCATTATGGAAAATAGTGTGGATGTTCTTCAAAAAATTAAAAATAGAATTACCATATGATACAGCAATTTCACTTCTGTGTAAATATATCCAAAAGAATTGAAAGCAGTAACTTGAAACATTTCTTCACCAATGGTCATAGCAATATTATTCACAATAGCTAAGACAGAAATGACCCAGATTTCCATCAGTGAGTGGGCAGATACACAAAATGTGGAATATACATGCAGTGGAATACAGTTCAGTGTTAAAAAAGAAATGAAATTCCAATACCTCTACAACCTGAACACATACTGAGGACATTAAACTGAGTACAGTCACAGAAGGACACATACCATGAGATTCCACTTATGTGAGGTATCTAGAGTCATCAAATTCCTAGAGACAGAAAGCAGAATTGTGGCTATGAGGGAATGAAGGAGAAAAAAATGGAGAACGAGGGCTGTATGGATGCAGAGGGTCAGTTGTGTAAGATGAAATGTGTTCTGTGGGTGACTGGTAGTGACGACTCATAACAAAGCACTCAATGCCATTAAGCTGTACATGTAGAATAGTTACGACGGTAAATTTTATGTGATATTCACGGGTGTAAGAACCCGAGCGTGGGAATATAAACTAAGAGACATGAAAGAAATCTGTTCTAAAACAAAGAACAGATGGGACGAGGGAAAGGAGAAAAGAAAGAGACAAAAATTTATGTATGTATATATGAATATACATATATGCAGGAGGGCTAACATGGTTCTACTATTGTATTATATCACTTAATGCTAAGCAATAATCGATGACGGGTTATTTGATCAATCTTGTATGTCTGTATGTGTTATCCTGAACACACACTTCGAAGATATCAATATGCAAAGCAGCAACTATTGGTGGTTTTTGTTGTTGTTGTTGTTGTTTTATTGTTGTTGTTTGCCTGTTTTGTTTTTTGTCTTTGGATTTTTGGTTTTTGTGTTTTTTCTGTTATTGAGAGGATTAATTGTCTGACTAATTTTGCATGTCTGTATATGGGTTCATATATTTACACTTCGAAGATATCAATGGATAAAGCAATAACCACTGTTGAGACCATGTCACCTTGTCTATAGATTAGTTGTGATTGTACTATTTTTTATGCTAATTGGTGTCTGTTAATATGTTTTTGTACTTTTATTTTTTTTAAAATAAAAAAAATTTTTATGTGATATGGACTTTATCACATTTAAGAAAAAAATAAAAATAAATAGTTGAAATATGATGTTGACAATGATACATAACCTAACAGAAGGGAAAAGATTATACACTGAAACAGAGTCCAATGTTCCTTCCCGTCGCTGGGTGAGAGACACATGAAGTCCTACTGCTTGGCTGTTTAAGAATCTTTACTTTTGTGGAGAAATAAAGGAAGGTGGCATTTGAACAGAAAACAAATAACTAAGTTTAGGAAAATATTCCAGTCTGTATTGATTCTGAAGAACTTTTAAAGATGTGAGAAACTATAGTCCTGTCTTTTCTACCAGAGGATATAAACAGGAGTGCCTCCACCTTAGACTCTAATCTACCTTAAGCCTCCTGAACACGCTGAAATTATGAAAAATCTGGGAACAGTGCTACAGACCAAGTAGTTCATCAATAGCCAAGGATGTTCTGCTCCACACACCCTCTCCTCTCCAGCTCTTCCCTTAACAATTCTGCCCAGCAACTACTCACTCCACCCTTTGCACCGCTTAAACTAGCCAATCAATGTAGATGGACCTTCAATCCAGCCAATGGCGGAAAAGGTCAGCTGTTTCCAGGCCTGAGGATTTAAAATCGTGCTTCCCGACTGCTCAGGGAGCCTGCTGCCCCGGCATGTGCTCTTGTCCTTCTACAGAAATAAACTTTAAACTTTGCCTTGTTCAGTCCTCTTGCTTGCTGTCTGAAGCCATTCTTCGCAGCTGACAATTTTGACTGACAATTTTGAGTCTGGGGGCTCATTTCAAACAAAGATCAAATGTAAACCTGGGCCGATTTGTATTTCAATGGCTATGCAATGGAGCACAAACCAAGCTCAGAATTTTTATTGTCTAGGGAACACCCTCTCCAGGTGAATGGTCAGGTCCCCCTTAGCTACCCACTCATCTGCTTTGTGTGTTCACTGCAGCCGCCAGGCCTTCTTACATTATAGCATTCCTCACTCGGGATTATAACTGGCAGTGGTCCTGCCTGTGTCCACACGGACCTGGGGCTCTTTTAGGACGCGGATTGTGTCTGTTACTGTGCCTTTAGCAGGTGTCCAACCAATGTTCAAGGAAGGGATGAATAAATGCTATGACGTACGCCATTAGTTCTCCAGCCTCAAGATGTTCAATTTGATATAAGTGTTTGGGGTACCTATAATGTGCCAGATGCTAGTCTAAATGTTTGGGATATGCCAATGACTAAAAAAGAGAAAGTTCTCTGCCCTAGTCAAATTGAACTCACATTCTAGCAGAAGGGGAAAGATAATAAATTATAGACATCCTAAATGAATTATTTATTTGTGAGAGGGAGCTGAGTGCTAAAGGGGAAGGAAATGGAGTAGAATAAGGAGTCTAAAACAGTGGGGCTGCAGGGTTTAAATAGGGGCCCAGCCAGGCCTTACTAGGAAGGTGGCAGCTGAGCAGAGATTTGGACAGGGGAGTCTGTTACACTGATATTGGAAGAGCAAGTTCCAGGTGGGAAGAAGAGCCTGAAATGCACCCCGTGAAGGCCAGGGAGGTAGAGGAAGGGAGCAGGGCAGAGGGTGTGAGACAGGAAGGCAGATGTATACCAGGCCACATCAGAAGGGGTTCTGTGTCATGTCATAGCACTGGCTTTTCCTCTGAATGGATAAGGAAATTATTATTAGGAGCTAGTGAGATCAAAGATAGGTTTAGCAATATGCATTCACTGACATCTACCCAAGGTTACGAACTGAATGGTTTACAGTATTACATAGATATATTTCTTATTTGTCAGATTTTTTGGAAAAAACTCCCATCAAATATAACTGGTAATTTTGTTAAAATAATTCCTTTTCCCCAGGATCATGAATGCCCACATCTTTATCTATGATAACTATGTTTTCATTATTTCTGCACTGCATTTCTTTACAGCCTAAGGAAAAGAAGAGCTGCCCTAAAGTGATCCATCAATTTAAAATTTGTGTTCTCATCCTATTGAGAGGTCCTGAGACAATATGCCACTGGTGGTTACTGCACAGGGTACAGGAGCCCCGAGGTGAGCACAGTCTTGCCATCACTACTAGAAAGCTCATAGTCATTGTATAAGCTGTTGACCTTTACAAAGAAACAGGGCAGATGCTGTGAAGTAGAGGTTGGCGGCTGGCACCAGGGAGAGCTAATGGTTAACTGTATGCATGGTAAGAATGTGCCCTGTACACTGCCCTCATTCCCTTACTCACCCTTTACTCTGTAGCCATGGCAATCAGCTTTGTACAAGCATAACCTGACCTCACTGTCCAACTCTCACTTTCTGCATGCAGCAGGGGCCCGTCTGACTCAAGTCTGCCCTGGAAAATCAAGGGTGGTAATATGCTCTGAGTCAATTGATGGCCAATAGAAGCAAGAGCTGATGAATAAATCATCCTTCCACAGCTAGCGGTTGTGAAGCGCATCCCAACACATCCTCAAATGGTCCCTGTGGATGGGGCCCCAGGTGTCCACAGAAGGGAACAGTGAAATGATTTGTTCTTCTGTGGACTGTTTTTCCTTCACCATTTCACTCCTTCCAGTCCTCAATTCTAAACCTTGGGATCATTTCCCAAATAAATCTCTGTCTTCAAGAATCAGATTCTGCTTTCCTGGGAAGCTCAAGCAAAGACATTGATGGTAGACCTGAGTTTTGAAATCTGTGCATGGGCTTTCTCAAGTGGTGAGAAAGGGACAGGTATTCAGGGCAAAGGGAGAAGCATGGGCAGAGACAGGAGGCAAGAACAGCACAAGACATGCTCAGGGCTTGTCAGTTACCTGAAGTTCGCTGAAGTGTAGGGTCTGTGGAAGTGAAGAGGAGGTAAAAATCACTGCAAGGTTTGTGGATTAATATCTATCTACACGAAGTTGAGAATATTGGAAAAAATGTTCTCCTAAAGTTGTTCATTATTATTTATCATCTCAAGCTTTCTCACTGGGCCTACCTCTGGGGGTCAGTGGCCCAAGTACTGGACAGTAAATCTGAGCCAGGCAAACAAGACAAAAATAAATAGTTGGGTGAAAGATCAGTTCTACAGTACAAAACTGCTCATAGTGTGCAAAGAAAGTAAAGGGAAGTGAATTGTGTAATACTTATTATTATCAATTATGAGATTATAACAATAGCTGCACTTTTACCATTTTGTTAGTGTAAACAACAATTTTATAAGTGCTTTGGTGTAATCTTTATTTTATTACTTCATTTAACCAGTAGGACTTCAATACAAATACTCTGCTAGGAAGGGGTGATACTTCTACATTTACATTTTGAGCCTCTTTGTTTTAGCGCCATGTTGTGTTTTATGCTACCATATCTCATCAAACAGAAACTTCACTATCATGGATAATAAGTTATTCTATTGTTTTATGTACCACTAACAAAGAAAAAAGCTCTACCAATGTATTTCGGAAAAGTATCAATTGTAAGTTGGGTCCTAATTTCAAAGATTTGAGGAAATATGTAACTTAAAATTAATGCAACTTCATTTCCCTTGCTTTTCTGAGTTCTGGAGGGCAAAATTCTAATTTGTTCAATTCTGACTCTTTTTAACAATTGACCCAATTTTGGTCCTGGTATAGTTCATATGTGTCCAAATATTTGTTGAGCTTAACTGAGCAGGTCTCTGTCTTTACCTGTTTTTTACATAGCTCCTAATATCCTACCTTAGGTATAAGAGATTTCATAGGATGAGATTCATTCCCCATCTCAGAGGTCTGCAGAGTATAATGAAATACACTTGTATTAGTACTAACATAAATCATCCCTAATTTTTGTTTATACCAGTTTGAGAACTGAACATGTGGAAGAGTCCCAGAGTGTGTTCTGTTTGTTTCTTACCATGCCGTGAGTTTTATTCTATGACATTTATGAGAAAAGTGAGGACCCTTTTTTAAAAGTCAGGCTTTAGGTAAACATGCTAGTGGAAACAATTTGTAAGAGGCATAAAGGGATTTACTTGGGAAAATTTAAAAAGTGTACACTCATAAAAATAGAGCACAGGCCCTCAAGAGAGGTGAGTAGTAGTACTTTGAAAGTATAGCTACAGTATTAATTGTTTACATGTGAGGATGTGTTAAGAAGGCCATCTGATGTCCCTATCTCTTCTAACCCTTCGGAAGTATTTACTCTGGAAAAAAAAGGTGGACATCAAGGCATTATTCTTCTACATTTTCTGTGGTTTTCATCTAAGCTGGGAAACAATTTTTCAAAAGTTTGCCATGCCCTTATTTGATTTAATTTCATGCTCACTGAAGCAGGTTTCCATCACAGTCATTGACACCTTGGACTTCCTGTGATTTCCCTCTGTTAAGCGGCCCAGACAGTATTCTGTAACATTCTTTGCTTCTAAGCCCCATGTCCTGGAAGCAGATCTCAGCGCATTAGTGAAGATTCTGCAGCATTCTTCTTACTGATCCAGCTAAGCCTTTGAAAATATACTATGACCACTAGGAGTTTTCAGCCTTAGTCTGGCCCTGGTATAAAAGGAGCAGGAGACTTGGAAGGCTCCAATGCCTGGGGTGCAGTGGTTACAACTCATTAGCCCCAGAGCAGGGGCTCACCTCCCCCTTCCCTCAGGCACCTGAATCTTCCCATGCTGGCCTGAGGCCAAGTCTGCCTGAGCCTTGGGAAGGCAGCACTGAGCCAACTGAGAAGCCTCCCTTCCCCCATTCTCTGCTGCAGGGATTTCATCTTTATTCCTGTTTTATCTGCTTAAGTCTTGTCCTAACTCGAGGACCTGTCTTAATTCAAGGTGCCAGTTGCTAGAGTAAAAGTGAGGGTCTAGAGCTCTGGCTTTGCCTTGTACTATGGGTTCTCACTTATCCACAGGGTATATGTCCCATATGTTCTGAGATCCCCTGTGGATGCCTAAAATGCCTGAAACCACAATAGTCTTGAGCTTTATATATACCCTACCTTTTCTACATATATATGCCAAAAAAATGGATACACATTTAAGGAAAAGAAAAACCTACGAAGTATTTTAATACTAAATGTGTTGAGACATCATGAGACTAACACAAGTTACCTTTGGCCTCTACATTTGTAAGAGATGCTCTAAATGGTGGCCATGAGCTTACAGACATTTATTAGTATGGCAAACTGCTATTTGGGGAGCCTTGGTCAAATTGTCCATTGAGATTGCTGCACTGCATTTTCCATTTCTTCTCTAAGGGCTAGCAGTGCAGAGGGTTTTCTGTAATATCATTGCTCACTAAAGAAAGCCCTTTATGCCTTCTATTTGCTATATCAAAATTGCTCATATCACTATACTTGGACTTTGGGGTTACCATTAAATAAAATAGAGCTTATCTGAACTACAGCACCATTACAGTTGACCTAATAACCAAGACAGCCACTGAGTGATTAATGGGCAGGTAGCATATACAGCATGGATCCTCTGGACAAAGGTGATGTGTGGTCTAGAAAAAATGGAGCAAAATGGCACAAGATCTCATCATGTTAGTTAGAATTACATGAAATTCAAAACTTAGGATTTATTTCTGGATCTTTTTCACTTAATGTTTGGGACCTCTGTTGGCTACAGGCAACCCAAGCTGTGGATGAAGGTGACTACTTTTATCATTCTCTCTGAGCCTCATTTTTACCACTTGTCAGAGGCTGTTGGGAGAATGAAGTGATAGGAGACAAAATGAAGCAAAGGGAATATGCTGGAAAGGGTTTGCCTAGGGTCAGTGCTCTTCACATCTAACATCATCGGGCTCTCCCCACATCTTCCCTACAAAATTAGGAGAGACAGATTCCAAAGCAGCAGAAGAGAAAAAGAAAACTCCTCTGATAAGTCTCTTTCAGGTTGTGCAAGCAGGAAGCATTAAAAATGACACAATAATAATTTGAAGTAAAACATACATTTGCTTCTACTCATGATAAATGCAAGGGTAATGCTTTGCTGTTTGGTTTTTTCAAGTGATTTCCATGTACAGAAATATCTGTGGGTGAGAGCTACTGATGTCAGGAATTTGGTGGTGGGAAAGGGACTTGCAGCTGTTCTAGGGGTCTGAAATGCCCTTTGCCAGGAGCCTCTGGAGAAGGGCGGTGGCCACCAGAGTCTGCACTATGTTGGTTCTGCACCCTCAGAATCTTTAGGCAAGGAAACAGTGCAGATTTTCTTCTCTTGAACAATGTACCTACTCCTTACTATTGGTTTTCTTCTCTTCATCCTATTCCACCCCCAAGCAAATTGTCCACTCAGAGGACACAGCCTTTTGTCCTTGTCACTTGGATCAAGTTACTCAACCCCTTTGAAACATTCTTCTGGGGACTCATACTTTTTACTTACCCAAGCTTTTTGTAACTCGTTTACTAACCAAATTATAACTTTGCAAGAGTTGGTGATACAGCTCAGTGGCACGGTGTCTGCCTGGCAAACACAAGGTCTTGAGTTCAATTTCCAGTACCCAAAACAAAAAGAAAAAACCAAATTACACTTTGGATGTTAGACTGTGAACCAGAGGTACAAAGGATGTAGGTAAAAAGGTGATTAAAATGAGGTCCCTACTCACTGGATACCCACAGGAGAGTGGAGAATACTTCACCCACAAAATTGTTTCAAAAATTAAATAAAATATTATAGCTAAAAGTATTTTGCAAGCAAAGTAGCATATTATGAGTAGTAAGATGTTAGCACTTTTTTTTTTTTTTGGCGGTACTGGGGATCGAACTCAGGACCCTGTGCTTGCTAGGCAGGCACTTATTCCACTGAGGTATATCCCCAGCCCGATGTTAGCACTTTCGACTCTCTTTTGATAACTTCTAAGTAGCTTAACGTCTGCCAGTTCAAATTTCAAGGTGTCCTCCTTAGATTCATTCAGATTGTTATATACTGAAGTAAAATTCTATTGTAACTTCTGAGGTGAAGAGGACCACATGGCCATTACTTTAGGTTTTGGGGGAGATATATAAGACCTAGTGGCAAGTAGCCTAAATAATGGTAGAAGTGTCTTTGTCCTTGTAATGAGCCTGTATTAACAGACCAGGGCTCAGGTGGTAGCTTCCCCTGGAACCCTTGGTGGCTCCCTGAGGCATTGGTCTCCTCTCTGAACCCACCTTGGAGCTGGTGCCAGTTGGGTGCAGTCATGGCAGAATGGGGCTATGGAGGGCATATGACTCCCCTAGAAGTTGCTACCTCCTGTTCGTGTCTCATGAGCCAGAATTTAGAATTAGATGACTACTCAGCTTTAGAGAAGGCTGGGAAATCTTTACCCTGGGCCTTGTGTCACCTTTGACAGCCAATCTGTCCAAATACACCCAGGGTCCAGCCCCCTCTTACCACCTACATGATGGTCCAAGACGCCCTCCTTCTCTGGATGACAGCAAAAGTCACTCAGCTGGCTTCCCTCCTCTGACTCCCACCTTCCTGGGAGGTCTCTGCTCAGCACAGTTTGCAGAATGATTCTTTTAGAATGTAAGCCACATTGTTTTAACTCCTCTTCTCAAAACATCCAAGAGGCTATGAGGCCCTTTGAGATTGGGCCTCTGCTACCTTCCATTCTGCTTTCCTCACTGTCTTCCTTCGCTCTAGCCACACACTCACCCTTGCTGGGCTTCACATCCTCATGTATAACCCTCTTAGTGGCTGTTCCTTCAGCCTGGATAGTCCTCCGGCTCAGATACTCACTGGCTCATTCCCTGTTTCCTCAGAGTATTGGCTGGAATGGGACCTTCTTGTACAAGTCTGCCATGATTGCCTTACTTTAAAGTATCTATCCCCTCTTACCTCTCAGCGCTTCCAGTCTGCCTTATCTTGTTCTACTTCATATCAACTACACTTTCTAGATAGTTGTCCCTCTCTGTACACAAGGAATTGATTTCAGGAACCCCAAGGACAGTGGTGGCAAACCTATGGCACATGTTCCACAGTGAGCTGTTTATATAATTGAAAGCTCTGTTATTGTGTTTTTCAAGACAAAAGAAATAAATATATAAGTGTTTTTTCTAAACTAAAACCTCAGTATGCAGATCTAATTGCAGTGTTGGTACTTTGAGACAGATAGGTTCTGGGTTGCTGTTTTGGCACTCGTCTCTAAAAGGTTCACCATCACTGCCCTTGGACATCAAAATTTGTGAATGCTCAAATCCATTATATAAATGATGTAATGTTCCTGTATATACCATGATTTTTCCTATAGGTATCATTGCATGATAAGGTTTAATTTATGTCAGACACAATAAGAGATTAACAAAAATAACATAAATAGAATAACTATAATGATAAAATACTGTAGTATTTGTGTTTAAGCTACATACATCTTCCTGGGAACTTTAAACCACTCGTAGAGTCCTCGTAACACCTGTATTCAGTATCCTTATTTACTATATTTACTGATTTCTGTGTGCATAAGCACTTTGTGTGTGTCTTTTCTTGCTGGCCTGACAGCCCCAGGAGGCAAGGGTTTTATCTTTTTCCTTGTACTGTATCCCTGGCACCTAGAGCAGTTCTTAGTATGTAAGAGATAAGAAGTCTTTGCTGAATACAAGATCAAATGAAGAGAGAGAGACAAACCAGTTCTGATGACATCATTGGAGTATCAGATCCATTGTGCCTAATGCAAAGCCAATTATAGACTTCTCATTTCCTAAAGTTAGTAAATTTCTTTTTGTTTATTTATTTAATTAAGAAACTCCTTCAATCAATTGGAGTTAGGTTTCTGAGATCTGCAAGCAAAGAACCCTGGCTTCAGAGGGAGGTAATATGGATTAGGGAGTCATGAAGGTGACATTTAAGCTTACTCTTCAAGAAGGAATAAAAACTGGCTACAGTAAGATGTTGAGGAAAAGAGGCAGTGCAGAGGGGATATTCCAGAATGATACATGGTGGTGGCCTAAAGCAAGCAGGAATTGTTTTTGTTTCATTTTGTTCTGTTTTTTAAGATAGGGTCTCAGCTATGTAGTTCAGGCTGGCCTGGACATACTACGTAGCCCAGGCTGGCCTCAAACTCATGGTGATTCTCTTGCCTTAGCATCCTGAGCACTGGGATTACAGGTGTGTGCCACCATGCCCGGCAAGGAGGAACTGAAAGCTAGGCACTGAGGCTGAAATACGAAAGGTGTCAGGTGAAGCTCACAGCAGCTTTTGTCAACAGTAGGGAGGATCTGTAATGATATTCTGCCAGCAGTGGAAAGTTAATTTGAGTTAAAGCCAAAAGGTAGCATGATCAAGTGCACTTTTCTAAAAGATTGTTTTGGGTATTGGATAATTAATAGATTGTGTGTGTGTGTGTGTGTGTGTGTGTGTGTGTGTGTGTTTGCATGTGGCTATGTTTTAGGGAACCTATTGTGCAAGCAGGGAGAGCGAGGTCCAGATGGGAAATGACAGTGTGTATGGGTAGAGGTATTGGAGAGTAGATGAAATGTAGATATATTTTGGTGGTATAATCAACAGGGTTTAGTGACAGATTGTCTGTGGGGGTGAGGGAGAGGGAGGCAACAAGAATAACTCCTAGGTTTTGGGTTTGAGCAATGTGAGGGATGTAGGTGCTATTTGCTGAGATACAGAAGCCTGGAACAGGAGCAGACTGAGGAGGAAGCCCTTGGTCAGAGCAGCCAATCAGGCCTGATGCAATGTGCTTCTTGGCTGAGCACTGGTGACATTTCCTACTGCAGTTAAATACTGAATACATTGGACAAGCAATTTGTTGCAGTGTATTACAATTCCTGTTCCATAAAGGAAGAGAAAGGACAGCACCCTTTCTCTGCAGATAAGGTTGGTTGTTGGTTGTAGTGAACCTCACAAAGTGAGAGGTTGGGTTGTGGTGTTGAGACCACAGCTGTTCTTGGAGGAGTGTTTGAGGGACAGTCAGAGCACCTGGTTTGAGAGGTTCCTGAAGGTAACATGACCTGGACAGTCGAATTACAAGGTCTTCAAAGTCTTATTCACTGTGGGCCTCAGGGATTCAAGAGTTCAGCTGGTGGGAAATTGGAAGCTGGGAAGGATGAAGGAGACCCTTGGAAAGAATAGATCAGAAGTGGCTCCCAATCACTTGTTCATGCTCTTAGAGTGAGAATTTATTCTCAGGGAAGCCTGGAGATTTTGAGCCACTTTAGTAGCACTGTTATCTCCTTGTCAGTGTTAAAATGGAGAAACATTTGGGGAGTGTCAGTTGGGAGAGAGGGCAAAAATGAATGCAATGTTTACTGCTTTTGGCCCTTGAAAGTATGAATTATAGAGTCAAGAATAGGGTTTAAATGCTTTGTGGTACAGCAGCTGTGTGGTCATTAGTAAATTAATGAGTCTCCCTGGGTCTCAATTTTTCCATATGTAAACCAGGATTTATAGTTCCTGTGTTGTAGGATTGTTGTGAGGATGAACTGAAATCCTGCATCCTGGCCTGGAGTAAGTACTCAGTAGATACTGACAGTATTAGTTATCTTATAAACATTTTAGAAAGGTAAAAGTTAGAGAAAGTATTTTTGCCACTTAGTACAGTCCCCGTTTGCTGTGTATTTTTTGTTCTGCACATTTGTATCACATAGGCTTACAGTGGCTTTCATCCTGCGGTCTTATTCTGCAGAGGCTGCCTCAGTGACACACAACACATGGAGAGGCTCAGCGCCCCCACTTTCTTCACAGTCTGGAGGCTGCAGGCAGATTCAGCATCTGGGACTGCCTGCCTTGTGGTTCAGGGATGGTGCCTTCTCTCCATGTCTGCTTGTGGCGTTTCCTCGGAGTGTGTGCGTGGGCAGGTAGGGAGCTGGTCTCATAAGGTCCCACCCCCTCCTCAGGGCCCACCTCCTAGAACTGTCACAGTGCACAGTCCTAGGGCTTCCACATACAAATGCTGAGGAACACGAATAGCCCTTAATACTTGCTTTTTATCTTTTAACAGTGCCAGACTATCAACCTTTTTCTTATCTCTTTGCTGTTCCCCTAATAAGGATGATGTTAGTAACAATGCTAAATTATAACTCTCATACTATGAAATTTTCCCTTTAATGTACACAATTCATTTGCTTTTATGATGTTCATGGTTGAATAACCACACTACTGTCTGACTTTAAGACACGTCTTCTCCCTGGAGAGAAACCCTTACCCATCAGTAGTGACTACCCAACACCCCATCCCCAAGCCTCTGGCAACTCTAATCCCCATCCTTTTGGCTCTGTACATTTTTCTATTAAGAATAATTCCTATACATGGAATTAAGCAGCTGGATGCAGTCGGGCATGAGTACTCTCACAGATGAGTATTCTGTGAGACAGAGGCAGGAGGGTTACAGGTTTGAGCCCAGCCTTGGCAACTTAGCTACTTACCAAGACCTTGTCTCAAAATTAAAAATTTGAAAAACCATGAGGATGTGGCATAGTTACAAAGCCATGGGCTCAATCCCCAGTTCCACAAAACCAATCAAAGGTGTGTGGACCTTTGTGATTTCTTTCACTTAGATTAATATTGTCAAGGTTCATCCATGTTGGAGCATGTATCAGTACTTCATTTATTTCATTGCCAAAATACTTCAACTATATTACAATTTATTACCAATTCTTTGGTTAGTATTTGAATTGTTTTCATCATGAATAATGCTTCTGTGAACATCTGTGTAAATTTCTTCCTATTTCTTCTTTGTGGGTACGTATTCTTCACGGCTACATAATATTCAGGGACTGTAGAAGTTAAGAGTTTACCTCATGGCTGCCATACTGTTGGATATTTGAGTTGTTTCCAGTATTTTTCCTCTGTTCTAAACAGTGTTTTGGTAAACATTTATGAAGTTTACTTGTTTATTTCTCTGTGATTAGATTTCATATAGGTACTTTCATGAATGATATAATTCTATCCACTTTATTTTATAGTTTCAGAAGCTGATTCTTCTAAGAACATTTTATTTATCTGGTTCTTGATGATTATCCCTTGTAGAGGTGATTGTGCCCTGTAAACTGGGCTTTTTCTTGACCTGGATCTCCAAGTCACCCATCCCTGTTTGTAACACAAGCAGAACCAAACATTCTACTTCATGGCCCTGGTCTTTCCCTGGGACTTTTCAAGCTTTCTCCGGAGAAGGCATCCTTCAGTCTGTGGTGAGGCAGCTGCTGGAGTGTGGGTCCAAAGCAGGATGCTGGCATGGAAGAATGACATCATGACACAGAGAGGTGGAGATGAGGGACAGAGAGATGGCACTGGTGGGGCTCGAGTCTGTGGCTCCAGTTATCAACAGGTTAGAGAAAAAGTGGAATTGAATCAACAAGGACCTGTTTCCATAGCTTCTTTTCATTTACCGGCTCTGTGACTTCAAATAAATTACTTAACCTGTGCAAGCCTCAGCCACCTTTTGTGCAGAACACAGAAGACAGGGCCCTCTGCCAAGCTACTGTGGAGAGGAACTCAGACATTGATACCGCATGGCTACTTAGTACACTTTGCTAAGAGTTATTCTTCATCCTTGGCAATTTTATTGCCTAATATTTTGTAAATAATATGAGTGAGAGACAGCAAATGTGAAGGACAGTACCCCATAGCTGAGTCACAAAGAATTTTCACTCAAACTCAAATGCTCAAAAGCACCAGAAGGCAATGTCCTAGGAGGTTGTGTCCTCTTCACCCAGCACCCTATGTACACCCTGGTGGCAGCACGTATCACACAGAACTGCAACTGCTGCCATTCTCAGGAACAAGGGCCTGCCAGAGAATATTTCATTCATACTCACATGCCCAGGACCCCATTGCAAGTCCTGGCTCAGAGCAGTCTTATGATAAAGACTCATTGGATGAATAACTGGATGGATGAATTAATTAATTAAAATTATCATAGAAAATAGGCTGAAAATGCTACACTTGTCACTTCAATAGAATTTCCATTGTCCCAAGCCACAATAATATTTGGAAACAGTAGGGCAACTAAAACAATAATAAAAGCCCAACAGAATTCAGAAAAAAAACCCCACATTGGCAGCTTTGTAACAAGGAAGGAAATTTGAAGTCACGCTGAGTTGTGTATAAGGTATGATAACAGTGCTGGAGTTTATTTATTACCTTGGCATAGGTGAAAGTTTTTTTTTTTTTTTTTAGTTTGTTCTTTGCAAAAAGTAACGTAAGCTCTGCCTCACATTAGGAAAAAATCAGCAGTCTTGCCAACTGTGATTATACTTGCTTTAGTTGATTTGTAAATTTAGGGAAATTAAGCAAGTTATTAGCCATATGAGTAGGAATTGCACATAAGTGAGGGTACAGGGCAAATTAGGAAACTGATCACTTACTCTCTCTGCCATATGCCAGGGCTCTACAGGAGCTTTGGTCTCAAGAGGTGCAATCCCACTAGGCTCGCCTATTAGTTCCAAACCAAATAACCTCAAGTGAAGGAAATGAAAACACCAAATCTGGCCTGAGGAAAGGAGCTTCAACCCAAAGTAAAAATGGCTTCCTCAGATTTCTCCAACTAGTCACAGGCAAGATCAGCAGAATGGTGACTCTCCTGGGGGTGCAGCTCTTACTTCCCAGGCCAGGGGATGAGAGAGGAGAGGAGGAACTGCTCACAGCTCGCCAACAAAAGAGGAAAGAAGGGTGGGTTACATGGAGCCATACCCTTGCATATCCTAACCTTGGCTGACCTAGGCCTGTAGAGTGACCGAAGTTAAACTCTTGCCAAACCACCAATCACTAAGGAGTTACTAAGGGTTAGAGAAACCAAATATTTTACCCTAATGGAACATTCTGGCTGTCTACTGCTGCATAACAAGCCACCCCAAAACGGTGGTTAAAATTAATCTGTATATGCGTGTGTGCAAAATATTTATGGCTGTATATATGTATATATATATATACACACACACAAATATTTATATATACCTACATATTTTAATTAGTATATATTTTAGCCACTGCTTTGGAAGGTTTGAATGAATTAAAATTATGATGGATAATAGACAAATGCTATATTTTTTACCTTAACTGAAATTCCATTCTCTTGTCCTAAGCAGCAAGAATGACTGGAAGCAGTATGCTATGAAAAGAATGTGAGAAAGAGGAAATAGAGAAAGACTCAGTAGAATTCAAAACAGCTGATGATTATCACTGGTCAACTGTTGACAGAGAATTCTGAGTTGTCTGTTTTTCCCCAACAGGGCTGTCAGCTGGGCAGCTGTCATGTAGTGCTTCTGCCTGGTAGTCGTCAGGGGTGGAGCTGGCTCTGGGGACTTCTAAAGACTCACTGGTATCTGGCATCCAGTTTAACAATAGGCACACATGAGTTGACTGGGCACATCTCTTCCCACTGGCTTCTCTACTTTCCCAGTGTGGGCTTCCTCACAACAAGAAGGCTACAGTGGCCAGATTTCCCACAAGGCAACTGAGTTCTCCATGAGGTCCAGGGGGAAGGCTGCATGGTGGCCTGTTACCCAGCTTTGCAAGTCTCAGACATGATTTCTGCCACATTTATCAGTCAAATGAGTCACTAATACAAGCTTGGATTCAAGGCAGAAGAGAACTGGGTTCCACTTCTCAAAGAGAGAAACAGAGGGGAATTCTAGCTGTTTAATTTACTTCACAGAAATTCCATCATAAAGCATATGAACAGGAGCTAACGATTATTAAGCTATAAATACCATGTGATTCTCAGAACTGAGGAAAGTTGTGTTATTATCCTTGTTTTAGGCCAGGCTTCAAAGACTCATCTGTTACAGACCCAGGAGAAGATTTGGTACCCACCCCACCCATGGGATACACAGTCCATTGGAATCTGAAACCCAGGGATTAAGTGACTTCCTGGGTAATAGGTGATAAAGTTAAAAAAAATTCAAACCCCATTATGTCTGATTCTAAAGTCTTTGTGCTTTCTGCCCAATTTGATTAATCTATTATAAGTCTCTCATTTTATAGAAGAAAAAAATTAGGCTCTTTAGATGCCGCTGAACTAGGGGACTTTCAAAATAATTTTGATGACCATTACCCTGGTCTAGTTTGCTCTGATCCAATGCTTCATGAGTTGATCTTTAGCAAAAATTTTATTATGCCTTACAGAACACTCTGTTAGATGGGAAATCCTGCTTTCCCCACCCCTCCTCGGGGCTCTTCCCACAGCAGAATCCAAAGATCTGGCTGCAGAGGATCCCGCTCCCAGATTCACAGCAGCTGGACCCCAATGCACTTTTACTCCATCCTAGAACCAAACCCAAGTCCTGTGTCAGAGACTGCTTCTATGGTTCTCAACTCCACAACACTTACTTGTGATAATAAATATTTTAGAAATGATAACACATCCTGAGATGGAAATCATACTACTAACACATTAAACTCATAAACAACCATACAGGAGAAACGAAAGAAAGCTATTTATAATAAAATTATATGTCTAATGAGTACATTCTAGGATACATCTACATTAGATGAGATACTATTAGTGGTTGTTAAGCTATGATAAAGGGTTGATTTCATTTTTAAAAATTACTACAGACTGATACTTTTGTAAAATATAATAATAAAAGGTTGTGGTAAAGTGTAGTTGCTACTCAAGTTCCTAAAAGGTCACTTTGCTTTCTGTGGGTGACTATTAAAGGGCCAGACCACCAACTCTGTCTAGGATCCCGCTCTGAGCAGTGTGATATTAGATCACTTGATGTCCACAACAACTTTGTCATTTGGTGGCTCCACCTTCTAGGTGAGAAAATGCAGGCAGACATACTGTGAGGGTGGGTAACTCACCCAAAGCACAGGCCCAGACCCAGTCATCCTAATGCCAGGCTTCACAGAGCACAAGTCAGCATACTCAAGGGCTTCAAAGTCTACTGAAAGAAACAGATAGAAAAATAATAGCATAATCATTTGTAAAATCTTGAAATGTTTAACATCACTTCACGGAAATGGACCCAGTCTCCAAAATCCCCCAAAAGCCCTCTTTTCAGGAATTCTCTCCTTTTATCTCAACATGAATAGTCCGAATCTGAGAGCCAGCCACATCTCATTCTGTCTGTTAACCAGCTGTCAAAAGGCCCAAGCTCACAAAAGTGGCTTCCGTGTTCCAAAGTTCTACATCTTTTCAAGAAAAATTTGTGCCCTCCTGAAGGTATGCAGAGGGGATGTGATGAGAAATTAATCAGTGCATCTGTTCTCAGTGTCTGCTCTGAGCACCCTGAGATTACAAACAACTCCAACTCATTCAGGGCTGGTAGGTCTCTCCCTCAGAGGTACCACCCCCACACCATTTGTGGACCACACACTAGGTGTGAATCACCTCCGAGGAGGAGGCACTGTTGACTCATAGCTTCAGACAGCTTTCTACTGAGCCAGCAGTGGCCCTTAGGCTTTAAAAGAGAAGGAAACAGCTTCCAGAGGAAATGAACACCAGCTTTTTGTCACCTCTGAGACTGTTAAAGCTGGAAAGGGACCTTATTTCCCTTCTAACCAGCATGCACTTCTGCAGTCTGCTTTGGGCAGACCTACCACAGCTGGAAGGATGAACTTTGAGTCTGTCCGGCAGTGACATTTACTGTACACTTACTAGGTACTAGGCAATATACAAAGTAGCCTTCATGTGCTATTTTATTATGCTCTCAAAACACGCACAATAAGTAGCCCTTATGTTTCCAGAATGCCAGTGCAATAGCAAGCAGAAGCACCAAAATGACACCCTGGATTTAGAGGCAGATTTATTTATGTTGACAGTCACTGATCGGGATCATTCCCAGAATATCAGGCCTTGGTCTCTGATGGTCTAGGGCTTATATAGGGTAAGCAAGCAGGAAGCACAGAGGCAGAATGGCTTGTTATTGGGGATTAGTTTTTATAATATGTATCATGGTGACCAGCTGTTTCTAAGAGACCAGAAGCAACTGGAACTGGCACAGGAACTACTACCTGGGCAACTATGAAACTGAAGTACACTGGCTGGGGGAGTATTTTCTGTTACATTTCCCCCCTCTTTTAGTTTCCCTGGCAAATATTTGCTGGGCATATTAAATGTGATCTTCTGAAACAAGGCTCAACTAGAAGCAGTAACATTAGGGTCATCAGGAATCCTAGGATTGGCCTTAGCCAAGCTCCCCGAGATTGTCTTATTACAGAGTTCTTTTCCTAAATTGTTTTTAGGGAGAGAGATAATTCAGGCCTGTCTGTTTTGTAACATGACTCTGGCAAGGTAGTGAGGGAGTTAATCTGATCTAAGAGAGTGTCCAGTGTGCCTTGGATGCTCATCTCATCTTGTCGAGTGTTTGATTGTTCTATTCTCTTGTTCTATTCTCCATAGAGTTTAGGGCAAAAAACACAGTTAGCGGTGGGTAGGGAAGAATGCACTGGGGTAAGCAGCACGAAAAGATGCAAAAATCCAGCAGAATAGGTATGGAGCAGTCCTGTGAACAATGTCCTCTGGCTTTAGCCAAGTGTGTACTGGTCAGTGTTAAGAGTGACCAGAGCAGGGCTTTGAGTGCATTGTTTCTTCAAAGTGAGCATCAGAGGAGCTGTCCAGGTAAAATTTTTAGTGGATTTAAGGCTGGGTTTTTGAAACTTGAGGGGTAGTTAATATGCACCTGGGTTATATGTGTGTGCAGGAATGTCTACAGATATAGCTGGTCTTTTAACTAGTTACAAGCTGTACGTAGTTTTTATTTAATCTAGGTTTTGAGTTACCTCTGCTACAAATGCAAGACAATTGCTGCTGTCAATGATCAAGGGTAGACCACATATAGGGATGATTTTTTATAGCAGGACCCTACAAACTTCTATTGTCTTCTCAGTATGGGTAGACAATGGGAGGTCAAGGCTGGTGACACAGATGCTGAAGCCTGAGCTGACTGCAGGGATATGGGTACCAATGCAGTGGCTTGAGCTTGCAGAGCATATGATGGAGGCAGGTGTGGTGGCTGAGGTTGATGTTTCAGTCGATTGGATCCCTGGAGGGGGCTTAGGCTCTGAACGGGATTATTTTGAGTCATTGGTAGCAGGCTTCCAAACAGCAGCAGGAAGCAGTTTGCCATGCAGATAATCTCTGCAGGAGAGTTTTGGCCAAAATTTTGTCCAAGATGACCACAGCATATCTATCCTGTTGGACTTCATGCCTAACAGAGCCACTTCCATCTGTAAACAGCTTGTACTTAGCATCTGTCATGAGGTCCATTTTTAGAACAGTTCATCTCAGTACAGCATGTGGAACCCGGAAAGTTAATTCTCAAGTCTAAGGTGAGCTTGTCAGCTTTCTTGATCAGAAGGGCAGTGGCTGTTAGAGTGTGCAGGCCAAGGAAGGAGACAGCCCTTAGCTACAAGATCTAAGTATTTGTACAGGTACGCCACTGGATACTTCCAGGGGCTGGCAGTATGAAAAAGCATCACTGTTTTTGTGAACTCAAGAATCCAGATTTTATAGAAGTCAACAGCTCCAAGAAATTTGTGGAGATTTTTTTTCCTTTGTAACCATTTTCTGCTAGATATTGCAGCAGAGCTTTTGTGACTTTCAGCAGGTAGCTTGGGTGTCATCAATCTTCTCTGGGAGGTTGAGTCCAGGTCAGCTAACATTTGAGTCCAGAACTGGGGTCTTTGTGAAGAGGGGCTGGCTGACATGAGCCAACAGAGGGCAGATGAAGGCATTCTTTAGGTCCAGGGAGATGTACCAGCAGGCTGTGGGTGGTAGAAGACTGAGACAATGTATATGCAGGGCAATTGTGGCATTGGCAACTTGGAGATCT
This sequence comes from Dinomys branickii, assembly GCA_004027595.1. Classification (NCBI taxonomy): domain Eukaryota; kingdom Metazoa; phylum Chordata; class Mammalia; order Rodentia; family Dinomyidae; genus Dinomys; species Dinomys branickii. The sequence goes on from PVLD010021984.1 coordinate 20,351, forward strand.
TGAACTGGCTTTGTAGGCAGGAGAGGTGTATTTCAGAAGTTTGACAGCCTGTAAACATTTTGTAGTTTTGAAATTGCTGGAACAGTCCAAAAAGGGTATATGGGTTGGGAACTGTAGAATGTAATGTGATGGTTGCATTGTTGATGGAATCAGGCTGATGTGTGGCTGAATGTCTGTTTGTGCTTTCCACAACATCTGAGAGCAACAGGGGTCACGGTGAGGCAGCATGATTGATGGCCAGGCCCAGAGGCAAGTCTCTATATGTCTGGGAAGAGAATTTACAGGACTTCAGGATTGGGGTTATCTGTTTCAGGCTGATGCAGGTGTGATCTTTCTCTCAGAAAACAGTCAAAAATTGAAATTGCAAGACTAAATGAGAGAGAGGATGACTGGCTTGGAAAAAAAGAGATGTCCATCCAGGCTGTAAGTTTGTGCCTGGCAGAAGGGGCAAGAGGCAAAAGTCTCAATTGCCCTGGTGATGGTAACTTTGTGACAGAGAGAACTTTTGAAGACAGAGAGTTCTGTTTCATTGTCTGCCAGAAAGTCACAGGTTTGCCCCTGACTTTTGCAAATACCATGGGCTCTTGGGGGCCCAACTTGATAGAGCTTGGTCTGTCCTATCTATTCAGGTTCAATAAGGTGCAACTCATTTGTCAGGGACGATAGCCCAATTTTTCCAAAGTCCAAATGTGGAACTCAGAAGGAATTGTTGACCGTCATCTAGGGTGGTATTAGATGATGCTATCTGACCAGGATAGGCACATCTGGGGGCATGCTGTGTGGCCGAATGCAGGCAATGGCTAGCTGGAACCAGTTGAATTGGCTGGAAGTAGACAAGTCGAGAGTGGGGAGTGAAGCTATATGTGTTGGCAACAACGCAGTGGCTGACAAGAGCGCCAGGGCAGAATTCTCAGGAAGAATGGGCCTCTTTTCCTTTTTCTTGAGATGCAGGATACTGAAGCTGAGCCACAGTGGGAGACTCTGGCACGGATTGATCCTTATTTCAGTATAAGAAAACTGGTCAGGATGGCCTCTGTCACTTTGTTGCAAATTGTTCAATGGACAATTTTAACATAAATGTCCCTTCAGAGGCCAATCAGGGCAAGATTTAGATATTTAATTTTACAAAAGGCACAGAGCTTTTAGATTTTATTTTTACTCTGTAGTCATACTCAACAGACAAGTTTTAAAAGCAAGGACCATGGATTTACTCTGGCTTATACTCATTCTATCTTGCTATAGAGTATGTTGTATACCCTTAATGATGGCACAACAGACAAAAGGTGGGTGACCCTCAGAGAGAGATCACTCAGATGCCCACTTGGCCCTGTTCCTCACAGGACCTTAAGCATGACTTAGCTAAGGAGGGTGCAAGGCCTCTGTTATGCCGTAGGTTGATCCACAGGTGAGGGCCCAGTCAGTCACCATGACTAGTGCTTCCCAATCTTGGTGCACAGATGGAGCAGCCTATTGCTTATGCTGTCCATTCCATTGACTCACACAATCATTCAGCAGGCACTCAGAGGTTAAAAATTCCAGCCCCCATTCCCTTGAGGGTGGCCTTAACTAATAAGAGTTGACCAAGCTCATTTTCTGCTAGAGCTGAGCAAGACTAACAGAGAAACTGAGTGCCTTTGGGAGTAGGGTCTTACCAGAATCAGGAAGGCAGGCAGACAGACAGATTGTATCCTTTTCTCTTTAGGGTCCAATGTCAACTACTAGAGCAGGGAGTCAGGAATCCTCTTCCAGACCTCTTCAAGGGACTCAAGAAATCTCAAGGGCATGCCTTCCCACCAGGACTTGGAAAGATCTTTGCTCTGTCTGAGAAGGCCACAACTGGTGACCAAAGAGGTTGGCATGGTCAGTCTTCCCAGCCAACAGATTCAGTGGCAAGCAGAAACACTGAAACAACACCCAGGGTTTGGAGGCAGATTTATTTAAGTCAACAGGTACATGGGATATGCAAGTAGAAAGTACAGAGACAGAATGGCCTATCAGCTGAGTATTGCTTTATACAATGTGCATCACAGTGACCACCCATTTCTAAAAGACAGAAGCAACTAGAACTGGAGCAGGAACTGTTACCTGGGCAACAAAGAAACTGAAGTGCATTGACTGGGGGGAATTTTTCTGTTACAGCAGTAGATGCCTGGATGGTACTGAACCCTGTGCTTTTTTCCCTAGAGGTTCATATATAAGATAAAGTTTAATTTATAAATTAGGCAAAGTGACAGGTGAATAGCAATAATAATAGAACAATTATAAAAATGCCTTTATGAAGTTGTTTAAAACTGAGACATGTTCATTCATGGAACTTTCCATTTAATATTTTTGGACTGTGGTTGACCACAATAACTGAAAGCTAATCCTTGGGTGAGGGTGGCTTGCTGCAGAAGGAAGACACATGATTTCCACTGCATGATTGATTTAGAGGGGGCACTGAGTGATGAGGAATTTCTTAGAAGTCAGAGAACTGGAAAATGAAAGAGCCAGGAAAACTTAGCTCTGGGGTGCCTGCTCTCCACTGTGGCACTTTAATGAGAATTTCATGTGGGGAAATGGCTCATTCACCAGGGGGACACTTCTCCCTTTGGTGAACACATACACTGGGTTCAGTTCTGTTACAAGGCACAGACTGTGACACAGGGGATGGTATCACACCAGCTCTTTGGGCTTTTGTCATCTTGTTACGGTGGGGGTAATGTGTGCTCACAGAGTCTGGAGGAATACATACAGAAATATGTATGAGAAGCACTTCTGCTAGCCTGGTCTGAGGAAAATCTTCAGCACACTTGGGAGACAGACATGTAACACACACACACAAGGTGACTAGAATTCTTAATGGAAGCACGTTAGGTTTTAGGATGATCAAATGAGAACTGTAATGAAACGTATTAGCACTTTTCACTTTAAGAACTCCTGAGAATGCCAGGCATCATTCTAAAAAATTTATATCTTATGTAATCTAGTCCTAATAATTTTATGAATTTGATATTGTTTTCCCTACTGAGTAGGTGAAGACAGTGTATGCACAGTTCTGAGGAAAGACACACATTCTTTGAAAGGTAGGGTTTTCTGAGGCATTCCTTACTGAGTGTCTACTTTGGGCTATGAATATCATACACAATTCTTGTTAAATACTCTATGGGAGGCTTAAATGGGTCTCACTAATCACTCATTACACTGAGGAAACTGAAAGTAAGAGACATCAAGGAACTGGCCTGTGGACTGAGATCTACTGCATCTCAAGTCACTTTAGTAAGGGCTGGTCCTGTTGATGCTAAGTTTGCAATGTGAAGCTGAATTGAATACAGACAGGTTTGGTGACACCTTGAAGTTTGCTTCATGGTACCTAGCATTTTATTCAACTTAACTACATTTTATTTTGTTTAGGTCCCTTGAATGTATAATGGCAAAATAATAATCTAAGTATTTCTGTGTTTCTTCTGGACAACAAGCTTGAGAAAGTAGGTGGCAGCTGAACACAACTGTGAATGCAAAGGCCACAGCACTGACAGAGGGGAGAATATGTCATGAGCTTGGTGAGTTGCCAAGACAGACTCAGGCACAAGGGGCAGGTGTAGGTTTGGCAAAAGAATGAGGTTCCCACCTTGATAGTTGGTTTTTGGTAGTCTTTCCAGAAATACCTCCCTGAACTCTGAACAGCAGATGTGAATAATGACAGCTTTCAAGTTTTATCGCCCAGTCTTAATCATCCACAGCATAGATCCTTCCAGCACAGCTTTAGTGAACAGTTGACCCAGTCAACCCATAAGTTGAATGCAGTAAATGTTCTATACATCTAGTTATAGGTGAGACTTTGTGCTGTTAGATATGTTTATTACACAAAACTATAAGATAAACATATGCTAATTCCATTTGATGGTGATCAATTAAAAACATTACATTAAAAATGAAAATATTATAGCTAAGGTGAAAAATCTGGATGAGCTGAAAGACTTCAAGGACTTTCTTATTGGAGCAGTGGATGCCAGAACTCTTGCAAGTGCAAGTGTATTCTTTCCTTCCTTGGGGACGCTTCACTTGGAAACATTTATCTGGTCCTGGGCCATAGGATCAATTCCAAGTCGCGAGACCCCACTGTTCCAGGATCTGATCACACTTGACTTGCTACCTTCCTCTCTAATCGTTCCTGCAAGACTACATGCACTAAGGATTTAACACTTAAAATAATAACTACCATAACCTTCAAGTTTTGGACCAAACCAGAACCGCCATAGGCTTCTAAACAGAAATGAATTTTATATAAGAAATTAGAAGTTTACAAATCTGTTAGAAGGTCAAGGAGAACAAAAGTTCAGGAAATCAGGACACACAGGAAGAGCAGGGAAGTGCCACTAGTGCTGGAGGCAGCCACAGCAGCCATGCAGGCAGTGTTTAGGAGGGTGTGGGAAGGGGCCACCAGGGAAAACCTTACACTTCCAAAGTGGACCAAAGCCCCAACCTTCACTTCAGCCATTCAAGTGTTGCGTGGACATGTCAAACATGGAAATTCAGTTTCGCAGACTGAGCTGTATCCCTCAAGATTCTTAGGTCAAAGTCCTGACCTCAGTCCCTGAGACTGTGACTTTATTTGGAAATCAGGCCTAGAAAGAAGTGGTTGAGGTAGTGTGAGGCTGTGTGGATGGGCCCTGTTTCAAAGATGATATCCTTGTGAAAAACTAGGACAAAGAAGGTCAGTGGTCATACACAAGCCAAGGAGAGAGGCTTCAGAAAAAAGATCAGCATTGCCAGCCCCTGGGTCTTAGAATTCTAGCTCCTCAGACTGTGAAAACAATTTCTGCTGTTTCAGTTGTCCAGTTTGTAGTACTTTGTTATAGCAGCCCGAGCAAGTGAATGCATTCTGAAAGTAGGGATTTTGCAGGACACAGTTTCTCACCTTCCAATGCCTCTGGTACAAGGTAGAACTTCGAAGGTCCAGTGATAGAGTTGCCAAGAGACATGATGGCACAGCTGCCCCTCTCCAGGCACTTGAGAGGCTGCTCATGTCCCAAGCTCTGTGTACACCTATCCTACTTCACTAGTCCTTACATCACCTGCCTGCAACCCTGAGCCTGGATCTGCTCTGAGGTAGGTCTTCCTAATAGTTGATATACTGTGTCAACTCAGAAGTTTAGAAGTTTAACTAAGTGACTCAGCAGGGGGCCAGGGCCTTCACTTTGCAAACATCTTGAGCCTGTGCAAGAGGAGGGCAGGGAGATGGTGTGTGTGCTACGCCCCACTGAGGGCTGGTAGCCTGCATACAATATAAGAGAGGGAAAGAGGCTTCCTCTCCCCGCTTGTGCTCTTGTTGCTTTTGTTGTCTTCTGCTGCCATGAAGTGTTACCCTTGTGCCATGCCACACTGCCTTGGAGACAGCTGATTATAGACTGAAATTTCCACAAACGGTGAGCTAAATAAACATTTCCTGTCTTAACTCTGGGTGTCAGGTATTTTCTCTTAGCAATGAGAAAAAGTCACTAAGAGTCTCCTAGCTAGCATCCTCCTAGCTAGTGTTACATCTGCTTTCTCCTCTCTGGCCTGCCTGGGTAGCAATCTCCTGATCCTTAGACCTTCCTCCACATATTTTCCAATGGTGCAGTTCCTCTCACTCACCATCCCTTCCCATATTGTCCAATTTGGTTTGCTTCCTCATTATAGCTTTTACCTAAATGTCCTCCCCAAGCCATCATGGGTGGGGCTTCTTGGCTGTGGCTGAATCTCGGATGTGTGGTATTGAGATGAAGGGTGTGCTGCTGGGATATCAAGGGTGTATGGTGACTAAATGAGTCCACAGATGGGTTTGACATCGTCCTGGGTGTGGATACCAGGAAGGCTCACTCTGTGTGTGTGTAATGCCACCCAAAAGGTGAGTAGCCTGGAAGGGATAAAAGGCAGAGGCAGGCTGCTACTGCTACTACTTCTTTGCTTTGCCACTTTCTTCCTGCCATGGACTGTTTCTTCTCTGTGATGTCCCTCTGCCGTGTGCGACACTGCCTTGGAGCTAGCCAGCTATGGACTGAATACTCTACAAACTCTGAGGTAAATAAACTCCTCCTTCTGTAACTTTGCGTGTCAGCTATATTTTGTCTCAGCAACAAGAAGAGTAACTAAGATGCTTCTTTATCTCCTACACTTGTAGCCCACATGAACTCTGCCAGGAAACCCGTGCAGCGTCTGTGTATTCTTACGTTGCTGTGCTTGCCTTCTTCACTGGACTCTTGGTTTCTTAAGACCTGGAACTAAATCTTTCCTGGTTTGTACTTCCAGAGTTCAGCTTCATGCCTAACACATGGTTTTTTAAAATTCAGAATGTGTTGGATTAAAGCTTTTGTAAATGAGGGGAAGAGGGTTAAGGGTGGTTAGGGGAATAGAAAAAAAGAATCAAATTATATCATGTACAGGTACAAATTCCCTATGATGAGTGTGATCAGTATGTATATTTAAAATGTACTGATAAACTTAATTAATAAAAATGTATGCTGGGTGAGGGTTGCAAGTAGGAATTAGAAGCAGGCCTTGGATCATGGCTCCATGTGATGAAGATCTTGTAGTAATTTTATAGGAAAGTCTTTTTTGAATAATTTTAAAGACAGCAGGGTTTGGCATGGTCATATATACTTACAATAAAATTCTGAACAGGGTGATAATAATGGAAAAACTATTATTAGCAGTGGTTACCTTTGGGTGATTCCCCAACTACTGTTGCTTATTTTGTGCCTCTAACTCATCCATTTTGAGGATGAACCTATTTTATATAGTAGGCTTTTGAAAAATCCATGTCCTGTCCCAAATACTTTTCCTGTCAATCCCTTTACACTTTGTGACTAAGGGACACTATTTGGAGCAATTCTTCTGTGACCAGGAAAGGAAAGGCCACTGTGTCCTGTCACTGAGCACCCAGAAGGCAGAACCTCAAGAGAGGAAGCCAAGACCAAGTGACCTGGGGCTGTCATCTTCTACACCCAGAGCGGTGGATACGGGACAGCACTGGCAGTCTCCCCAGGGCTGACGGGGCAGTTGACACGTCCACTGTGTGGCCAAAGAGAAGAAGTAAGATGGCCAAATTCTTCCCTGACCCAGCCTCCCTGGAAGTTCCTTGCAAACCGCCTCAGGGCCTTCCGGTTTCCTTCTAGGTATTCCTAGTGGCCAGCAGTCTGTAAGTTCAAGCCACTGATAGTTTAAAAGCCCATCCAGGTGGACTCCTCTGCTGAACCTGTATTGCACAAGGTTACTCAGAGCAAGGCTAACTCTCCCCATGACACCTTCACTGCTCTTCGGCCCTTTCTGCATCGGGTCAGCCTATGGCTCAGCTCGTGAATGTCCCCCGAGGCTGTGTGCACAGAGGTGGGTCTTTAGGATGGACGGGACCACAGGCTGGCTGTACTCACCAGTGGCTTAATGAATGAACAGGAATGTTGGTCTGGATTAATCCATGGATGAGTTCCAAGCTGAAAGGGCTGCTAGGATAGGAGGTGGCCCTGGTTAGGAGAGACAGGTCACCAGGCCTGGCCGGCAGGGAGTGCCTTCCTCCCAAGCTCCTTCCTCCACTCTCTGCTTCTTGAGCACGTTTGCCTCCACCATGGCTCTCGGCCATCCTGTTCCCTCCTTGGAGCTGGCTGACTATAGACTGAAATGAAGAGCCAAGGTAAACCTCTCCTCTTGGAAGTTGTGGGTGTCAGGTATGGTGGCCTAGCGACAGGAAAGTAACAAAGACAGGTCTCACAAGACAAGATGTGTCTGCTTTGCTGTGTCCTCAACCCTTGACACTGTACCCGCTTTGTAAATGCGGGATGAATGAACCAGTGGAGCAGTGGGTGAATGAAGGAATGAATGGGCCCCTTAAGTCTTGGTTTCTCCAGGTGATAGATCCCCAGTCCTTCACTAGTTTCTCTCTGATGTAGATCCTGGGCCCATCCTCACTTTCTTTGAATATTGTCCATTGTGTCAATGCTCCTATTAAAATGTGGAGCCCAGGAGTCCACACAGCAGTCCTCACAGGAACCAGAACTTCTGGTTCTGTTAAAATGACCTATTTTAATGGTTTAGCTCAAGGTCAGTTTTTGACGAAGGCATGGGTGTCCATACTCTAAAACATCAGGGCTTGGGCTACCATGACCTGTCCCAGTCCCACTGTACTCCTGCTGTGACCCTGAAGACGCTGTCCACATGGTGAAAGAGGTGCACAATCAGGGTTCAGGAGCCCTAGGCTCTGCTCACTGCGATGGTGTAAGCTGCACTGGGTGCCAGGCTCAGGCTGGGCCAAGCATCGTGCCATGTGCCTCACGCACATGTGTCACTCAACCTTTGCTGCAAATTCAGATGCTGTTTGTATCCATGTTTCACAGATAGGGAAATTGAGGCTCTGAAAGAGGCTAAGAAACCTGCCTTTGCTTGTCTCTGTGAAGTCACTGACGAGGAGTCTGGGGCTGGTAACTCAGACTCTGTGGGCTTCGCCTTCCTTATCTATCAAATGGAAAGAGTAACAGCCTCAGAAAATGGTTGGGAGGATTTATTAAAGGGAAGCAGTGAAAGTAATTATTAAAATGTACATACACTTACAGGATGTTATTGTAAAGAATCTGACCTTCCAGAACACTGTCTGGAGATCTAGACTCCAATTTCTTCCCCTGTCTGCTCATTCCAGACTGCTGTCAGTCAACCTAAATCATGTTTTCTTCCTTGCTCTAATCCTGGACTTCTTTTTATAGATTAAGAGTAATTACTCCCAAATGGATACATGAAAGCCCAATTTCTGCCTAACATACATCAAGCTTTCCATAAATATGCATGTAGGTTTTACTTATTATTCTTCATTAAATTCATTTCAAGTGAAAACAAATACACTCCTTTCAAGTTTTAAATTAGCTCACCAATGGCGATGACTTGCATCAAGGTTCCAGCAGAGGGCGCTGTTTCTCTATAAAGCGGGCCGTCTGAAACTTTCCAAAGGGGATTGTCAGATTTGGGAAAGGGGTACATTTTCTGGGACCCTGTATATAAGTGCATACCAAGGTACTAGGAATTCATGACAAAGACAGTGCCATTTTTATTTATTTACTCAAAAGAATTTTCAGTTAGTGCTAAAATGCTGGTTATTGTGTTCTACAGTATTAGGTCAGATGTCTCCCCCCCATTTAAAAAAATTATTAGTGCATGTTTGCAGTACATAATAATCCCCTCTATCATGGGCATTTGGTGCATGCACATAATCCTCGTTTAGAAATCACAGACTAGGACTTCCGGGAAGATGGCGACCGGGTAGGCAGCAGAGAGAGAACCTCCCAGAGGATTACCACCCAAACAATGAAATATAGCAATACGAAGACAAAAATGAGGACTTCCGGGAAGAAGACGACCAGCTGAGAGAGCGAGTGCGGAGGGAAGAACGGCTTCAGCTCCTGAACCAGACAGAGAACGCGCTACTGGGACAAACTGCGCCAAACTGGGCAGCGCTCCGGGATCCCGCTCAGAACCCCATCCCCGCAGCCAGCGCTGCGCGAACTGGAGCAACAGCGACCGGCCGGCGGGATTTCTGAGTCGGGGAAAATCTCCATCCAGGGAAAAACATCTGAACGGCACTACTGTCTGCACAATCACAGGGTGAGTTAAGTGCACGCTCTAACCGGTTTTTCCTGAATCGGGAAGAAGCTCAGCCCAGCGAGAGACATCAAAGCAGCTTTAAGGACTGCGGGATCCCCCGGGTGGGAAGACCTTCTTAGGCACCCCAACGGGTTTTGTGAGGGGGGAAGGAGCTCCACCCAGGGAGGAACACCTGAGTGGCCTATCTGCAAGAATCCTGGGGTGGCGAGCTGTTTATTCGCCCCGGCCAGGTCTTGGGGTAGGGAGTAGAAGCGGAAATCTCAGCAGACAGCTTAAGGGACATTCTCCCAAAGAGAAGTAACCATTGGAGCAG